>WAAD01018844.1:87211-132770 GCA_013389945.1 Fregata magnificens
CATTCAGCAGCACTATCAAACTCCATCAAACTCCACTTGTAAGGGACCAGACTAATATCCAGCAGATATGGTGGACTGAACCTTGTAAATTACCTTCTTTCTACCGTAAGTGTAGCTTTATTGGGACTGACAAATAAGTAGGACTCATTGAAATCTACTTTGGAATTCAAAACTGAAGTAATTTTTTTTCTTTCTTAAACAAGATGAAGAAACTATTTGCTTTTCATCTCAGTTCACAATAAATAGAAAGCGTCTTGGGATCTTTGGTAAAACCTGCATGAGCTGAAAAGCAGGGTATCTCTTAGGTACTCCAGTGAAAGACCAAGACAAGATTTCAAATGAGCTCGGAAAGGCTTTATAAGTGTCAACCTCACATGTCTTTGGAGTACTTCTTGCTTTGTCTCCTATAAAAGTCATAGGAAAGAATGGATAATTTCAAGCTAAAGCCCCCCCAGTGAGAACAAATAGAGTCAAAAGGTGAATCTGCTTTCTACCCATGGGAGAGGAGTCCCCCTTTCATAGAGTGGAGGTTGGTGTTGAAGAGTTCCAGATGTCTTCCAGGTTATAGGTTGAGGTATTGAATGTAAATCATGCCCTTCTTTCCAACCTCTGTGGGTTTGGCTTGGAGATGCAAATGTCCTTGCTATTTCACACTTCAGATATTTAGAAATGCTTCTCACACCGAGAAAAGTTTTAAATCAGCAATTTAAGAAAGAAGAAAGGCTAATACCCATCTTGTTCTTAATTAGCAAGCCACAGTTATTGTGTATAACTAAATCAGAGCCTGGAGTGTGAATTTTGCAGAACTCACGAAGTGATGATTAATCCCTAAATGAGGGTTCCTCCCCTATTCTTTAAACTGAGAGATTGTTCTCCCTCTTAGCAGAGGAGAGAACTTTGCTAAATTATGTTTGCCAAATCTTACTGGCAAATATGCTGGCTGGTAAAGACAAAAACTGTTGTGTTATTAATGCATCAAAATTAATTATGCCAGTATAACTGGTTATCTTTGGCACAAATACAGAGCTCGAGGGACCAGACATGGTGCTGCCCTATTTGTTACCATGGTAGACAATTATGAAAGAAGTACAGATCTGGACTTGCATAACTCGAAAGCAGTTCTGAGGAGATTGTAAATTTCCAGGTTAAAAGTAAAAGAAATATTCCTTTCTCAAAAGCTACAATTTAGGACCCGGAAGGAATCTGACCCACTTGCAGGCGAAAACAGGTACAGTTCAAAGAGCTGTGATCAATGCTGTACTGACTAATGGGTTTTCACAAACCACTCTGGAAAATTCACTTGATGTGCACTTAATCTGGTACAAGGCGGTAAGAGCAATCTAGGTGTGGCACCAGTTTGATATTTTTAGCTTGACTTCTGTGGCCATATCTTCCATAGTTGGGGCTGAATATGCAAGCAAAATGGTGAGCAGCTTCTGTGAGAGTGCAATAAACTGTTCAATCTGGGTAAGACAGTATAACTACTTGCTGCTTTCGATAGCTGCTTTACTTGAAATTGGAGCTTGGTCAAACTATGCAGTTAGCTTAGGAACTGTGATTGCTTTAAGTACTGCTTCAAACTTGTGCAGGGTAAACAAGTAACATCTGGGATATGGAGATAGCTTTTCTACTTCCCAGGAATGAAAAGCACCTATTTTGATAATCCCGCGGATGCAAGGCTGCAGAAGCTTCATCAGGAAATGGCAGGCAACAGTGAGCATCTTTGATACATAAGAATATCAGCAAAATACTCAGTAGGGTTTTGCATCTCCTGACTACGAAGAAATTTTTTCAAAATTGTCTGCAGACCTGAATGCAGTCCAGCGGTTGAAGCACATTTAAAGAGTGTGGCAAGCAGTGTGCTCTTTCCGTGTGCCAGATGTAAGCAAGCTGTGCTTTATGCGTGCAGATGCCTCTGTGCATACGTGCATGTTAGCTCAGCCGGAATTTAACATGAGCGCTTTTTGAAAACTTGAATTCTGAGTTGCACTTCCCACGTTGTTTGTTCTTTCATATTAGAACAGGCTCTGCTTCGCAAAAGATACAGAGTGGAACTTTACAAGAAGCTGAGGAGTTAAAAGTTTTAGCTCAGTAACAAACGGAGGTGAGTGCTAATGAGTCATCTGCTAAGTTTTGAGGGCAGATGGCTGGATGAGAAATTCCAAGCCATTCTTTTAACACCACAAAAATCTCTCTAATCTCTGACCATAACTATGGGGTTGTTCAAAACCAAAATCTGGAAAGAAGAGAACAGTTCACTTTCTGAGAACTTAGCTTCCAAATACAGCTGCTAAGACCAATTTGTAAACTTTGAACCTGTGTCCAAATGATAGCAGTTACACATACACATCTGTCATCTCTTTGCAGAAACTGAGTGCTGAAAGGAACAAATGCACATGCACTTGTGGGGAGACAAAGACACTCCAGTGGGGGCGGCGTTGAAGCTTCTTTAAGGATTCTGACAAGGTGCCACCCAGGTCCAGGGCAAGCAAAACTGGACAGAGAAAATGGACTTGAATTCTGCAGTGACTCATGATGCTTGGTGTGCTTCTGTATGTTTTAGCCTAGTGATAGATGCTGTTTCAAGCCACAGGGAAGACGTGTGGGTATATCCGATAGTGAGTAAAGCGTTACACAGCTCTTAGTGGCTGAGATGCCTTGCCATCACGGTATGTTCAACCCATAAAAGCTATTCCAGTTGTGTGTCATCAGTTCTAATTGCCCCTCTTAATTCTTTTGTGCTATTGTATGGTACAGCTTTAAGAGGCCAGAATTATTCTCTCTTCTGCACTTGTAGCCGAATACAAATTCTGAATTACCCCAATTATTCTGCTAACCCCCTTTCTGACTTGACCAAATTATCTCAGAAAGTGGCTATGGTCATTTATATGAAAAAGTGAAACTACCAGCAAGAGATTATCTCCTGCATAAATCTGGGGGTTACACCTTGTAGCCATGGTAATCTAAGAGTCCAGAGCAAATGCTTCTGCTATGAGTCTTGTGCTCTCTTGCACTCTTGCTTTCATAAGACCCTGTTCTGAGCCAATTCAGCTCGTTAAGCCAAGCTAAATTAAAAAAAAAAGAAAAATAGACCATTTTCTCCAACTTTAATGAGCTGAATCGTTTGTGAGAAGGGTTTGGCAAATGCCAGCACAAGGGCAAGGTGGGATGTGTCTCTGGCAGCAGGAGATAAGGAGGGAGCAAAGGGTGGTGGGCTGAAGAGGAGCAGGACCTCCCCCTTTTGGGAGCAGCAGGCTATTAGATCATCCTGATATCTAATCTTTCTGGTTGTTAGTCATTGCCTTAGACTGGGGGTGTCATGACAAAACCTTCGTTGCTATCGTTGTTACCCTTATGACACAGAGGAAACATGACTTGTTTCGCATACTTTCCTTCATGTAAACAGTGAGTAGGAATTTCGTGTCTCTGTGTGTTCAGGACACAGACAATGACTTCTCAACAGCTTTTGCTGTCTGATGAGAGCGCTGGGCTGGGAAATAAGGGTGATGTTGGCTCTGGAAATGGCTACAAAGAGCAAATGTAATCATCATACGCTGAAAGACCCTGAGGAAAGGAACCACTTATCTCAATATATGTTGTCCTCTTAAGGTCACTTAGGTAAGGTCAGCACAGCAACATTTGATGGTATAGTTGTGCCAAAAAGTCATAAGCAATTCAGTTAAGTCATAAAAGCTGTTAATGATGCAGTAGAAGCTGTATGTCCACTGGAAGTTTTGCCAGTATAACACCACCAGCAACATCTTCACGGTATGGTATATGAAGTATAGGCTGAGATTCATACGTGACCCAGAGTGATGCAGCATCTTGGGTTTTATGAGAGGTAGCCACACTGTGGAATGGTTCCCCAGCAGAAATAGGCTAACAGTGCAAAGTGTGGGTCTGGATCCAAAACTTCTAGCAGTTCACAAGTGGCCTACACCGATCTCCTATTTCTAGTCCCTAACTTTTCATATACTTATATATGGTTATACAGATTTTTAAAGTCCCAGACTGGTCTCAGAAAACATACAAGAGCGTGTCAAGCAGGAATTGCAAGCATAGCATATAGAATTTCACATTAGACTCAAGTAGCTGTGCATGAACTCACCTAGTACTTTGCGTATTTGCACAATGTAATCTTTGGTTACCTGATTTGTGTACAGGTGCTCAAATTGTGTATGTGGAATGTCAACAGTTGATTTACTGAAAACATTAAAAAATAGGTTACTATGTCTATGCAAGTTCACTACAAAGAATGCTCCCAAGCTTGCCTATACATGTTAACTCTTTTCTTTCTGTACCCTCTAACACTCTGTACATAATAACCTATCTTCTAAATCAGTGAATCAGTGGCAACATCTACGGAGCATCAGTTTCATTTACCCCTCCTCAAGGAGCTCGTTCACCATTTGCAGAAGCCTTTTGTGGCCCTTAGATGAAAGACATTTCATCTGTGTAAAATATTATTATTATTATTGTTGTTAGTCTAGTGTTTTCAGTGGGTTTTATTGGAACCTGATGTCCTGCCAAAAGTAACACCCTGGGAATCTTTCAACAACTGTTCCTGGGTGTTCTGTAGATTACTGCTGTTTTCTCATACACTGTCCCCGGGAATTACATTCTCAGATTAGAAAAAATGTCAGTCCTCTTCCTTCTGTGAAAAGAACTGCTGTTCAGGCTCTATATTAAAAGATTAGGCTAGTACTTTTTTCTGATGACTTATTATTCAGGTTGTGTTTTGTTTTCTCATTAACTCTTTTGCAAAACAGGTTCAAAATGTTAAATAAGATTGATGTGAATGTTCTTGTAGCATTATGCAAACACTTTACATAGCTGAGAATGGCCAGTTAAAGGAAGACTGGTGGAAAATTGGACCCAGACATTCAGTCAGCAACTTTCAACCCTGCAGAGACAAAGAACCTTTAAGAGCTAACTTTATAATGAGGAGCTATAGTACAGCATTGCAGAAATTAAAGGGACGCCCAAATCCCCTTAGTGACAATTGTGTTTTTCAGAGATCTCCTGGGTAGACGTTGCTTTGAGAGACCTTTGGGAAGGGGTGTAGCAAATGAGGCCTTCCTAGGAGACTGTATTGGGGAAGCAAATGCCTCTGGGCCAGAATAGGAATAGGAGGAGATTAAAGCAGAATAGCCATTTCTCTGACAATTGAATGCCCAAATTCTGCAAATATAGTCTTCTTCTGAAAAGCATCACATTCAGCCACCGAAAATGTAAGTTTCTGGAGTGGGAAACATAATTTTGCAGGAACTGAAGTTTCTTATGATTCCTTTGTCACTGTATCTGACGTTTATCCTGTAGTTTCTCACTTCAGGATGGCTGAGGGACAAAAGAAGTGGAAACTACTGATGCAGAACAAATGTCCTGAGTTTCAAGTGAGGTTCACTCAATATGTGTTTTGAACTGGAGCTGGATTCTTACAAGGGAGTAGCCAAAAAGTTGTGTCCAAGTGAACTCCTGAATGTTTGAGGAGGGATGGAAGAGTTAGGAAGAAGGAGGGGAAAAAAAACCCTGGACCCTGTGGGGCGGACTAGGCACTGGATGTCTGTGTTTGGATTGCCGTGGTGGTTGTGATCGTCACTAATTGGCTTGGGCTCAGAGAAGCAGCTCGTATTATCTCCCAGTTTTAGTTGTGTGTTGAAACATTTGCACACACCTAGCACAAAGTGATGGAGGAGTTTATCCCTATAGTTTATTCACTTTTGATGACACTCTTCCTTTTCGGGTTTCTGCCTCCCCCAGCAAAGCTCACTGTCATTGGAACAGCTCAGCTTTATTGTCGATATGTTGTGCAGTAGACTTGTGAAGGGGTTTTTTGGTACCTTTCTGTGCACTCACTACAGTCTGTTTCTCTGCAAAACAAAACCAAATGATACTCTGCCCCTTTTTATTTATTCTCAGTTTCTCATGTCCTGTTTGGGCACCCTGATACCCTGTTTGATGCTGCTGCTGACATGATCAGAGGAGATGGGCAAAAGAAACTCCTTTCCACCTATTAATATGATTATAATGACCAGTGACTCTTAATCTGTATTTATACCTCCTTGACAGGAAGATAAATATTTAGTGAAATAATTACAACTGTTCTCAGTTCTTGACCCTGGCATCAAATATTCTTGGTTTTGTTGGGCCTTTTGAAGAGGTTTTACTTTGTAATCTACTTTCTGAAGAAATACTGTCTCAAAGGATACCTCTTCGATCGTCAATCTTGAAGGCCTTCACTCAACTACACCTATTACATCTGAACGTAGCTGCAAAGTCTTTCCTCTTCTTCCTTGCCCTCCCTACCTTAATTTCATACATCCTCCTAACACCTCAGCTCCTGCAGCATTTAAGTACAGAATGTGAATTTCCCTCTGCTCACAGGTATCAACATGTTAGCGTTGATTGTGTACGTAATATAGGTGCCTTGGGCAAAAGGCAAACCGAATACTGCTTGGTAACAGATACAATATTCCCACAGTTTTGGGGCCACTGAATATTATCTATAGCACAACCAAGAGGAGTCACAGAGTCCTACCTGCCCTTCACAATGCACCAGGAGGAGAAGAGAGCCTTCAAAGGACATAAATCTTTCCATACAAAGATTGTGATCAGTAAATCACAGCCTTCTCTTAGCCTGTGTATTTTGCTGGTCCTAAGACAAACTTCCCACAAGTGTGCTCTCATTTCTGCTGAATCAGCCTTATAATTACGCCCACTGAGCAGATGATAACAAATGAAGAAGTGCTTTGTCATGTGCAGCATACAAATGTATCATGTGTATGGAAATGGCTGACATATCAGGAGGAGTTACTCAGCTAGATACTGTCCCTTATTTCTCAGAGAGGTCAAGAAGAGTGCTAGAGCCAGTGTCTTCTTATTGAAGGATAGCCACTGGGAATGGTATCCTTTCAGACTGCTCCAGCCATATCTGCAACAGTATATACCCACAATGTATTTCATAAACAGATCTATTAAGTCCATGGACATACATGGTTAATTGTACAGGGCTCATGGTAAAGCTCAGTGCAACTTGCTCATGCATAACTCCTTTGAGGGTTAGTTGGCTGAACTTTAGTTTTTGTAAGTCATTTGATAATACGTAAAATACAAAAATGGGAGGAATATAAAAAATTGTGTTGGCATACCAATAACAGACAGACTGGGCTCCTAGCTGAGAAACAAGTTCTCATCAGACAGGAAAAAACAGGGAGGGGAACAAAGGAAGAAAAAAATTGGTTTTGGATCAGAATAGAGAGGAATGTATTGTTATCATTTGCAGCCACAGAGTGATGCATCTTTTTATTTTTTAGCTATTCTTTGCTGTTGGTGGCTATGGGGACACCTTTCCCTGCAGCTGGCCAAGCATCTGAGTCAGTTGCTCCCACAGGAGAGATAATGTCCCTGTTTGTACGTTGTGAGAGTGAGGCAAGAGGAAGCGCTTTAAAACGACCCTGCCCCACCCTGGCTGTAAACACCTGAGTTCACCACCACGCTGGCCCGCATTCGAACCCTGAGCCCGTTCCCCCACCTGGGGATCTGTAAGAGAACTGCCATTTTGCCGTGGCCCAAAAAAGGGAACACCGTAAGACTGACCTAGTTCAGTAACTCAGGGTGATGCCTGGAGGCTTGTGGCTGACGGTAGCGCAGAGGGGGTTGGAAATGAATCAGAGGGCTACTCAGCTCAACATTGCTAACCAAAAGCTAACCTAATTAGTAGCCACCAAGACCTGTTGCCATCTGCTCTTGAGTTGCCTGTCTGAGCCTGGTCCTGACTTGAAATCTCTGCATAAAGATACAGATCTACAGCGTGCATGCAATGCTGTCCACATCAGAGATGGCTTTAGTTATCTCTTTTTTTTCATGGTCTCAGCAGAATAATTGAGCATTAGATCAGCTCAGAGACGAAACACACCTCTTGCTATACTCAGTAGCTCAGGCTAGGATGAAGTAGGGAGCTCCATTTTCTCTGGTTTCTGGGGACAGAGACCTCCAGGACTCTCAGTTCTCTGTATTGGTTCCCCTCATTCGGCTCACTAGCATTCATAATCTGTCATTTTGTGGACCACACCCTGCTGGAGGTCTCTTCTGGGGCTGCGCTCCTCTTTTTTGTTTTTTTTTTTTTCCTGTCCTTCGTTATTTTCTTCCTATACTTAAGTAGTTGGGTTTTGGTGTATTTGGTGTTTTTTTGTTTGGTTGTTTTTTTCTTTTTCTGGGATGCTGAAGATATTGCCTCCTCTGAGCATGTGTTAGCTTTTTTATTTTGGTAGGCCCATATCTCTTTCCCCCAAGACCTGTGTAGCTGCACCTGGATATGAGTAGTTTTCTCCCTCAAACTCTGTCACACACTGGCTCCTCATCTGAGAAGGAGGGAAGAGGGGCTTTTATTGTGCTGGTGGACTTTGCCCATCCCTCCCTGGATCTGAATAGGCCAGCATTATTTCACAAGTGCTAAATCCACTCACAATGGTTTTAAATGGTTGAGCTGCTGAGCCAGCTGAACAGCAAACACCAGAGGGGAAACCACATTTTGTGAGCGCTTCAGATTCCTTCAGACTGTACATGGAGCCATTAAGAGCAAAGTAAAAGCCCTTTGACACAACTCCCTTCGGCAACATTTTCACAGCCACATGCCAAAAATGGGGGCTGGCTAAGGAATTGGTCCAGAATCAGCTCCCAAGAATCTAGCACATGAAGATGAAGATGGAGTTCAAATCTGTTTCTGTTAAAAGGGAGGAAAACAGCAGCATATTATATTTTCTTATAACATATTAATCCTTTGCTGGATATCTCTCTGATCAGTGTGGATTGCCAGTCAAGGTATCACCATGGGCAAAAGATGAAAAAAACCCAGGTGCTTATATTATGCAGGCATATTTTTTATTGTATTTGTGTTTGTTTTCCTTATTCTTTACATCTAAGTTAAAAAGAACCCAGATTGTCTGTCTCATGGTCTTCTGATCAGCCCAGAAGAACTAGATCTTCAGCTAACATGACCAGCCAAGAAATATCCAAGAATGCACACAATTATCCCATTGCAATAAGATGGATGGAGGCCTATCTAAAGGAGCTGCTATTTCTGCCTCTGTCCAGACTTGTGAAGGGGACTTAATTCTACCTTAGAAGACATAATTGCATATTCCCTAAACGAGTTCTTTCACAATGATCTGGGTTAGCTTAGACACTCAGTAATGGAGGTTTCCTAGCCCAGACAGTCTCGATGATAGAGTAATTACTTTGAGCAGTTGCATTGAGGGAGCAATAATAATTGACGGTGGTGGCAAGGATGAACCTCCCCCCTTCAGCACTTCAGCTCCAGTCAGCAAAAAATGTGTGGCCATAGCCTGAAATCAGACAGGGACATGCAGGAACATTTAATCTTGAATCAGCTAAAAAAAGGTGCAAGCTTAAAGTAGAATAGTTGCATCAAGAACCTGTATGGTCATTCTGAGTCAGAATTTATGTTTAATATAATTTAGCTTGTTTCACTTTGGCTTTGGGGTTTGCTTCCTACACCAACATGGTTGAGCATGACTCTAGCTCCACCAAGAAAGAGGTGCAAACACAGCTGTGTGCCTGAACCTTTGAAAGCGTGTCGAAATTTGTTTCCAATTGATGTTGAAGTTACATTCAGCAGGGAAGGAATTGTGTTTGGTCTCTTATTGACAGCTTCAGTTAATGTTCTTCTTTACATTGTGTGAAGTAACAGAGTGGTCTCTGATGACTAAATGAAACAATCTTTAACAATTTCTTCAAAAAATAATGGAGGTTAAGAATTTAGCCAGTGAGAAGTAGAGATGAAACCACAGAACACATTGCTGCTCCATGGCAATCCACCTATCCAAACAGAGATGCTCAGTCTTTCCTTCCTGCTTCTGTCACTTTCTACTTGTGTGTCCTTGGGTACATCAGTGCTCATTTAACTGTCTCTGCCTTGACTTAATATCTGTAAAATAGGCAGGAAAACACCTCCTGCTCCATGTGGGGATTGTGAAATTAAATTCACTGATATTTATAAAATGCTTGGAGAACTAGGGACACCAGAACTTGGTTCTCACACAAGTCCTGTGAGAGTACAGACTATTGCTGTGTTGTTATTTTCTGCAGGAACATTCCTTCAGTAAAACATAGGTTACAGAAGAATGGTTGGTTGCCCTTTGGCTCTTGTTAGATTGGTAGGAGCAGCTATTTTTCTCACATAACTAAGGTCTGTGGTGAATTTGGGGCTTTTTTTTTTAATTCCCCAAAATATTATTTGGAGTTGTGTGAGCGCAAAGAGAAAACTCCTGCAAATATGCATAAATATTTGCAAAAATTAAAAACCTAAAGAAAAAAAAAAAGAGCCTGAACAATCCACAAACCAGTACATCATCTCATTTTCTTGGTCTCATTTCTCTAAACCTGCTGACAGGATTCTCCCAGAATTTCCAGCACTCACTGAACCTTGACCCAAGCAGCTTCATGAGAAATTTCTTCCCCAAGGGTTATTTTGGAGAGAAAGTTCTAAGATCCTGAGTATAATGGTTTTCACAGCTGTAATTACAGAGTCACACATTTGATTCATGTAATTTGACAAGGAATTATAACTTGCCTGGTTCAAAGGAGTGTGTCAAGGTGTATGGTAACTGGTGATGTGAATCTTGCAGCATCTGCACATGGGCTCTTCCATCATTCTGGTGTCCAATTCAAATGTTTCTGTTATGTGTTTACATACCTGGGGCAGTCTAGATTACAGTAGTGGAGCTCATTTTTTGTATTGCCTTTTCTCAGAGAGAGTTTTATAAACATTTGACTCACAAGCCAGGGATGGGGAAATGGCAGTGAAAATGCCCATGCGCCCTTTCTTACTTGGAGAAGCTCACACTTCTGTGTGTGATTATTGTATGCATGCAGCATTGCCCGTTTTTGGTTCTCAGAAGAGAAACATAACAAACGAAGACATATTTTTCAGGAAGGGCTGAGAAATGATGACTTGGGCTGAAGGTTTCCATTTCTAGTGGCTAAATGAGCAGAGGTGCTGTACCTGTTTGTCAGCTGAGGGCGAACAGAGAAGTGGGTGCATGGTTCAGCTCTCAGACGTGGGCTGGAAAGAAGCTGAGGGAGGCAACTTTTTGACAAAAGATGCAAAAATTGATTTAGCCGTGGTTTAATGGGTACTTCACGTTGCAGAGGACTCCCATGCACAAAGATGTCTCAGTGGGAGGTTTTGCTGTTGGCCAGCCAGGAGAACCATGTGTTGCCACCACCATAACCAGGTTTGTGATTACTCACTAAATAAAACCCACTCCTTGTGCACACAAATCTGCAAGGTGCAAGCGTGGGTGAGATGTGTCTGTATCTCAATGTGTGAAACAGGTACGTGGCGAGAGATGGTGCCCCTGAAGGTTGTGGCTGAGGAAGGGATGGTGGAGCGAGGGGAAAGGGGTCCGCTGGTGGCCGATGTGCAGGCGCCGTGAGCGGGCCAGGCCAAGCTGACGGTGCAGCACGGGAGCAGCAGGAGGGTTGTCCTGGGACGGTTTGGTGCAGCTGCTGGCTGACCTTGTCCTCCAAATGGGGTGTAGTCACACTGACTTGCTGCCACCCTCAGTGGGGCATGGGGCCCCTACCACGCAAAGCCTTGAGCATCCCCTCGGCCTCCGGTGTTGCGCAGGCACCATCTTGTCACCCCAGGTCCTGTGCCACTTCACCTCCTTCCCAGCCCCACAGGGAGCCCCCATGTCTCCTGGCCCTTGCTCCCTCTCTGCTCTCCCTGCTTCAGTTGTACGAGCTTTATAAAGTAGGCACAGAAATCTGTTATTATTAATAAGCTCTTGTAGCTGCCAACCTCTGGGGTCCTCTCCCCTTACCTCAGGGGAGGCGGCAGCACCCCCTGACCTAAGTGACTCCCTCTGTCCCAATCTCCTCTTCAGAAATGTCTGGGCTTCCTCAGATTACTTTTATACAGCCCATTTCCCCTCCCTCGCAACTTTGACTGTTTCTAGCTGTGACCCGAGCCCTGGCTCTACTGTGGTTATCAGACATGGAGGCGAGGTGCTGTGCACTCCGATCTGCAATGAACCAACCCTACAAGGCAGTGGGGGAAAATGTCCCGTAATTGACTGTTATGGCAGCCCCAGCTCTGAGTGAAACTTGTACGTCTAGTGCCGCATGTAGACCAGCATGCATTGTCACTGTGGACCTATGTGCAACTGCAGGCAGAGCCTCTCATGGAGCCCGGGGAGGTGTGGGTATCCCTCGTCCCTGCAAGGTCGAAGAGGCAGTGCCACTCGTACGGCAGCTTCTCCCTCTGCCGCAGCCAGCCCCGGGGTCTGAATGCTCTGCAGTCAGTGTCCTCTGGCAGCACAGCCTCCTTTCTGTAGTTTATATCACTGGCAGGCAACTTTTTAGATACATAGAGGAAATGACTATTCTAACGGCACGTCATTGCCTTTTTCTTTCTGTTGCAGGATTGTCTTAATCCTACCCTAACCCTAAACTCAGCAGAAGAAGGCTGTTTATCAACAGCCCCTTGTACTCTTCTGTGGAAGACCTCTGCATGCCTGTTGTTTCAGTGACAGCAGATTTACTGACTGATGGGTCAGTCAGGCTAATTCACTATGTGATATGCTCTCTACCAACAGCCCCTTTGCCCCCTTTCCCTTCTCTGCCTTCACATGCAGGGCTTCACGATGGACATGGCCTGCCCAGTGCACAGCATGGGGCCAGGCTCCCTCTCTCAGAAAGACATTGATACTTTTCTTTCATTACCCCTCGACAAGGTGGAGCGCAAGGGACCAGATCAGCCTCTGATGTAAGGCCGCTGATTTCTGTGGGATAACTCCAAGGCTATATTTGACTCCACATGCGCCTCATTTTCCCCAGATACCCTAAAACCTGGAGTCCAGTTTCTCAAGATGAGAAAATAACCCGCCCCATGTTTGGGAAGGACATAAGTGAACGTTCACCCTAAGTGGGAAGGCTGGCCGTGTCCAGGTAGAGCGGGCAGGAGAAATGTATAGAGGAGAGAAGAAATGCCACATCTGCCTATAAAACACAGGACCAATTAGTACTGGCTGTAAGAACAAGTCTCCTTCTCCTCACCGTGTTGTGATCGCCCTGTCTGTCTTCTAGTGTGAGTGTTACTGGTTTCTAGAACCAGCGTGGGTAATGCTACGCAGACTTGCAGGTCCCTGCAGCTGGGGGAGAAGACCATAGGATCGTTCTCGCTCCTAAGCATGTTATCCTATTTCACACCTGTCTTTTGGCCAACTAGGGCATGGTGAATCTCTGCCTAACCCCCTAGCTAGCCCTCTAAAGGCTTTACTCTCAAGTAGCAGTCCGAAATCTTGCAATTTGAGTGACATCCACTAGTGAGAGCAATCATTGCTAGTGTTTGGGCCTTCCCTGCTTCTTCCACTGGCTACCCCCAGACTTGGACCTTCAGCTAACTGATCTGAAGTGAGGGGTAGCTGCCACTGAAAGGAGAGATCCTGCTGCCTCTACATGCTCTCATGGCCACGCAGTCTTAGTCGTTGGCAGTTCTCTGATCCTCCTGAGAACCACTGCAGGACAGCAAAGCAGAACACTAACACTGCCAAAAAGTGGTGAGTTTTCTCTGAGTTTAGCTCTCTGAACCAGCTTTACCAGGGCCAATTGAATGGCACAGGCGGTGGAGCGCACCCCTGGGAGTAGGGAGTGGGATCCTGTTTGAGGGGCTGTAGTAATTGGGTTAGTTCAGTTAGAAACACGGTGAGATAAGTTCCTCAAACTCTTCATGGCTGAGTTGCACACACCACACAGGGATGTCACAGGAATGGCTCTTTCTGAAGCACTTGCGATTTTCTTTCTGAAAGGCTCTTTCTCTCTCTCAGTGCAGACTGTCATTATCCAGGCCCAAATTACAGAACCCAAATAACGCTACTGAAGTCCACTGGGGCAGGGACGCTGCTCAGTTGGTGATATTAGACTGCCACCATTCTAGGAAATCGCTGAAGGAAAGTCCTACAGCACTAGAAAGCACAAGCTGGCTGTTGCTGCAGAAGCAGGTAAATACGTGCCCAAGCCAAGAACTTGTAAGCACATCACAGCCTCGAGGCACAAGTCAGAGCCACAAAAAACCACAAAACCAAAAGTCTAACCCAGTTGTGAACACACTCCCTGGATCCACTCATCAGGCCTAGACTGAAAGTGGGCTGTGGGAGATGGGATTTACAGTGGTAAGTGGGACTTTCCATTTGTTTTGTGGGCATTTTGGAAAAGTCCCCACTGGCAGGCCTATGGCTAACGCTATTTATCTGCCTGTCTAAAATCTTGCTGCTATAGATCTGGTCAAAAACCGAGCACTGGAAGTAAATTATCCAATTATTTAAAATCTTTTTTGCTTGCAAGTTGCTTGTAAACCTGTCTTTATTTCCGCAGATCTATTTTGCATTCAAAGTATTCACCAAACAGCTTCTGCCAAAAAATGTCAATGTAGGGTCTGTTTTCCAGAATGATTATTTTATCTGTTTACTCTTTTTACTTTTGATGTGTGAATGATTCCCTAAATGGTGAGGTATCATTTCTGCTTCTTGTCCCAGAGGATTTTTAGTTTTTTATCCAAAGACTAAGAAACTATAAAAAGAAAGACGCAACATAAAATATATAGCCTCTTTTGCAGCATGAATATGGATGACATTCATCCAGTGCACATCCCTTAAACTCCCATTTATACAGAACATAGCACCCACTCATGAATAAGAAAATATAAAAATACAAACCTAATAAAACTCTGGAGCCACGTAGTATCAGCCCCAATCTTTGCTCCGTTCTGCAATACTCATCTGGGGCTCTGACAGAGTTAGCCGTGGCAATAATGTGTGAGTGTTACTGATTTCAGCTGTCCACAGACTTTCTCCTTGTTACTGCTGCTGTGGTGGGAGTGGTGGAACGGAAGTTGTCTCAGTCGTTCCCATTCAAAGTCTGGTACTTTAGCTTAAATCACCGATGAAACAGGGTTGTGTTAAGATGCCAGATCGTGAACTGCAGCAGCTGAGGTACACAGCTAAACAGATTTAATGGGTCTTTTGCTGCTGAAAAGAACCATCCTGTATGTCTCCCTCCCCTTCTTTCCCCCCTGCAAATCTCTATGGAAGCATTGGAGGCAAGAGCCAGGGGGAATAATAGCATAAAGAAGTGCAGATAAATCAGCCAGAGTGTGACTATCAAAGCCACACTTTTATTCTAATTTATAAACCTTTGTTTCCCGAAGTAAAAAGAAATTGGTGATGGGATCTTGTTGGGTTGTTTTATTTGTTTCTATCCCAAACGTGTTTTTCCGATCCCAGCTATCTCAGGATATACTCTGTTATCTCTCATCAGGTTACTGGTCTGCCTGCCTGGTTTCTTGTCAATGGCAGATGCTTAATAGGGGAAGGTGAAAGTTTCAGTTGGAAGCCACAAATAGAGATGTCTGGGAAGAAAAATGCATCATTCAAATTATTTCCTGTTAAAGTTTTATCTTTTAGTCGGCAAATTAATCTTTTTAATTAAAAGATTTTAATTCAAGTTTTATCTTTTGTCTTAGCACTTGGCTGGCTGGCATAGATCTGATGAGGCTGCTCTACAGCCTTGTGGCTTCTTTTTCCATTTCAGCACCATTTCCTTTTAGCATCTCTCTGTGCACAGTTTGAGGTTTTGTTAGTCTTCCTAGAAGTCAGAACTGGAAAACAGACTCCTTTGAAACACATAGAACAGGAGAATTTTTGTGAGAGAGAAAGTGGATTAATGGGAGATACTTCCTGCTGTTAAAAAGCAGTCCTAGGTTTCACTTATGGACAGTTGGTGTGTAACTTCTCTAATGCAAGACACCACTTGCAGGGTGGTCAGCAATTGTGCCATTGCCTGTAGGGAACTGAAAAGGGTATTTATTTTTACCCTGCTATTGGCTTGTGGTATTTGAAAGTACCTTTTTTAGCTTGCATAACTGTAAATATTGTTACTGGACCTGCCGCCCTCTCAATGCTTGCTCCAATATTTGACCTTCTGACCGGCTCCAGGAGATGGCAAATTCCACAGGCTGATGACACGCTGGGTGAGGGAGTGTCTCCTGGTATGGAGACTTTTAATTTCGCTGAGTGAGCTCCTGTTCTCATGCTTTACGATGAGCAAAAAGGTTGCGGGCTCATCATTTCCCCTTAGAGCCTTCTTAAATCTCAGTTGCCTCTTCTAGCTCTCTCCTACGAAAGAGGCTCCTATTGTTTTCATTCTCTTGTTACCTGTCAAGCCTGGCTACGTAAATGTTGTGTAAGAAATGCTAGTAGGTAGTGTGCAACTGCTTCGGGTACAGGACCCTCTCCCTATGAATAAAAATTCCTATTTCTGTATTGGATCATAGTTAACTTTCATGACTGTTCCTGCTACTCCATCCAGGAGCAATTTGAGGAGAAGTGAGTCATGCGCTACCACCCCAGAGCATGCAGTGCACATTCCCACAAGCTCTTCATAAACCCACAGCTGGAAACTTCCAAGAAGACACCTGCTCTGCCTTTGGTGCGCAGAGCAGGGACTCAAAAGAGGCTTTTAAATGTACTTTCAGCTGAAAGACTTTTTTTTTCTTCCACTGATCACTCCTTCCCTCACCTCACTTCTCAAGTCACATCATGCCAGGACCCTCCGCTTGTCTCAGCTAATGTGGTCATATGTAACGCTCTTTCCCTCCCTGCCAGCACTGTATATTTCCTGATTATAAGCATGCAGGAACCTCTGTGCATTCACCTATATTTTGTACTGTCTGGTGGCTTCATGAAATCCCTGTAAGGTGTTGCAAAGAAAATCTCAGTAGCATGATTTTTCTTGTGGCAACCTGTGTAGAGATGGATAGAAACAGTCCACACCTTCCTGCTCTAGAAACAGATAAGTATGCTCTTTTCAATTTTGTAACTCAAGGAACCTTTGACTTTCTTGGCTTATTTATTTGAGTATCATAAAGGCTGAAGATGCTGAGGATCACTTTTGGCTCTTTCTCTTGGGGTGAAAAAGAAAAATCTAAAATCCAGATTTTTTCAGAAGTCTATGAGCATTTTAATCAGTGAAGCTGATTTTTTCATCTATGAAACCTGGGCTCCAAATCCACTATAGTCCCCAAACTTTCCATTGGCTGGAAAGATTTAATATACAAGAAGTTAATCTGACTTTTTATTTAGCATCATTTTCTTGTTCTCTTTGCTCTTTGCCCCCAGTTCCTGGCTTACTGATTCCTATATTTTTCCCCTTATTATCTAGTTCTAGGAAAGCCTAACCTCTCTCTTCCTCAGTCCTAAATAGAGTACATTTTCTCCATCTGTCACAGCTACCTGCATATCTTCCTCAGTTATCGTGTCTCTTATCTGAGCATAACTGCTCCCAGGTCTTAAAAAACCGCTCTGCACCTCGTTATCTCAGTGGAGGTATGTTCTGCAGGATCAGGGAGTCTCAGTCCTTCTTTCTAGTTAAGGATAATTGTCCTGATTATTTCCAAAGGCACAAGTCTTTCCATTTAATTTCCTTGACATAGGCCAAAGAAATAAAAATTGAGACCCCAGATGGACTTCCCCACTTTCACGTCTGAGGATGGTTAAGACCATTACAGACAGAAAAATCAGCTGCAAAATTTGGACCCTGCTACCAACCCTCCCAGGGCTGGAAGGTGTGCCCTGGGGCAATGCTTCGTATTCTCCCCTTCTCCCGAGTTGTCTGAAGAGCGGATCTAGATTTGAACTTCTGAAGTTTGACGGGTGTTTGTGATCTGGGGTTTTGATTCCATTTCATCTCTAACAGTTTCTTTTTCCAAACCCTTGGGTAGCTGCCCTTTCCTAGAACACACACTGAGCACAAGAAACACCCTTCTTAAAAAACACAAACACTCCAAAGAGGAACACAGAGAACTGAAAGAGCTTCACCAAGAAGTTTTGTTTCTCTATAAACCCTACATAGGAAACCCTGGCCTCTGCGTTCCCTCAGCATTTGCTGTATTTATTTCTTTTCCTCCTCTCCAGATTGGGAGCATTTTCTGCCAAACAGAGAAAGGCTTTGTGAGATGAGGAACGGTTCAGATTTTTGCAGCTTGTAAAGTATGTGCTGCCTCCTTCTGAGAGCCGAAGGCTAACTTCTGCCCCTGCTGCCCCTCCTTCCCCCAAAAAGCAGCTCTTTTTACTGATACCCCTCTTCTTACCCTTACTTTTTTGGAAAAAGGCTCATAACAGCTCCTGGCAGAACAGGGCAGAGATCCTGCCACTAGCTTTTCTTCAAAGGAGAACAGACGAAAAAAGCAGCACTGCATTTTCAAGTGAAATTGGCTGCCAAAGCTGAGGAGCGAATGATAGGAGCGGTGGATATTTCCCCCAAACCGGGGAACTTCCCTCCCACTTCTCCCTCCCATGGGTATTTCCCCGAGATGGACTCACTTGAAGATTGATGCTCTCCCCTTCCGAGGACATCCTTTTGCCTCCAGGTCTCTTCGTCTGCAGACCGCGCACGGAGCGGGGCACTCTGCACTCCCAGAGACTCTCTTCGCTGGACCGGGACGCGCAGCTGCTGGAACAGACCTGCTATTCATCTGTCGGCGGCCGGCCGCCCGCCTTGGCATCAGCTGGGGGACAAGAGAGGGGGTGGCAGGCCAATTCTTCATTGTCCAGGCAGTCCGTGGAACAAGCGTCCCTCTTAGACTTTCCATGACAGTTGTGTTCATTACGTGTCTGTGCTACCTCTCCCAGGCCAGCTGAGCCTCATGAGCTCACTTGGGCTGGGACACGGTGATGCAGCCAGTGTACCAAGAGGCTCCTGGCATGGGCTGTGCAGCCGCAGCAGCAATCCCGATCTCTCCGTCTCTCTCCAGCACACAGCAGAGCGTACAGATGAAAAACTAACGGTTGAAGAGATTCGGTCCAGAAAGTTGTGCCTGCTAGCTGCTGCTGCAGCAAAGATATTGTTACATCTCAGATAAAATTTCCACTTTACTCTGTTTATAGTCCCTTCTTCTCAGTTTCCTCCCCAGCCAAAATGCCCTTCCTTTCCCCTCCCCAACACTTTTTTTTAGTTGAATTTGATATGTCTGGTCTTAGCTGAAATCAAATCTTGCTTTTTGCTTAAGTTAAAAGCAACTACAAATGACACTGGAATGGAAACGTATGCAGCCAGAACCAAGTCAGAGTGTAGAAAAATATGTTGTTATTATTAGGTGGAGTCCCTCAGGCAGAAAAATCAGCGTAATTCTCTAGATTTTAGAGAAAGAGAGTAGCAGAGCTACTCTGTATTACCTGCAGATCAGGTAGGCATGTTTGGCTTTTGAAAGACAATTGCTGTAGTTACAGTAGCATAGAAAATTTATGGGAAGTAACATATTCTGTTTAAACAGTTTAGCCAAATGCACGTTCTAGTACTCCAGCCTGACTAAAAGTGCTGACAGGACTGTCAGTAGACAACCCTGTTGCATTGATGCTCCCCAGCAAAAGGCCTCATTTTGCAATGAAAATACCAGTGCTTAGTACTGCAAGTTCATTTCAAAGTGCTGATGAATTTCGCCTCTCTGCATTCCTCTCAAACAGCTTTTTTTTTTTTTTTTAAACTTATAGCTGTATGAGCTGAAGCAGCAAGATGCGCTTAGGGACCGGGCTAATGTCACGTAGGAAAGCAGGGCTAGGATGCAGTTCATTTCATCCTTAGAGTTTGGCCTAAGGCTGAAAGCCCGTCAGGAACCATGAGGCTGGTTCTACAATCAAAAGCCACCCTCACGGTTCCTACTTTTGAATGAAAATTAAGATCCCTGTGTCTTGCTATCACTGAAGCAATTGTTTGAATCCTACAGGGAAANTGATGGGAATCTATATATTAACTAAAAACTCTCTGTAAGTATACTGTTGCACAGATATTAATATAGATAATTATCTGTTTTAATTTACTTTTCTTAGTATAGTCTATAAAAAGATGCTATGGTTGATCAGTTTATAAATAAATATTGTTTATTAATAGATAATTTACACTGGGTGGGTGTCCACTGTGTTTGTTGAGGCACTCCTGGGAGTTAAAAAGACTTCATGTTGTGCAAATCCTTTGCGAACAGGCTTCCAGCAAATGACCCATGAAGTCTGGCCAAAGTCTTTTGAGTCCCTATATGTGCCATAAGCATAAAAATAAGTCCAAAATATCTTTCAGTGGTCAGACAGGAATGAAGTATCTATCATTTTATTTAGTAGATAAACAAATATTACCAGTGTACAAATTTCAGACAAGACTGCATGATATATAACAGTGTGCCTTTTTTAAACTAGTTTTTCTTAGTACTCCATCTAAATGCTATGCTAGGGGCTTTTTTTTTTTTTTTTTTTACCACTCTCCAGAGAGGTATTGCAAAGAGTAATAATCTTGCACTGTGTCCTAGAATATCTACAGAAATCAGTCAAGACTTACAGTAAAATTTGTCTCCTTGTAGACACTTCAGTCAAACCAGGTTCCCAATGCCCTCCCCCAGGATATCATGGAAGAGTCTTTCTGCAAAGCGTATTAGTAGTAATGACTGTATCAGCCTCCCTTGAAGTGTCTGGAGCCAAACACATTAGAATGAGAAAACTTCAAATAATAAAATTTCTCTTCGAAATTGTTTGTCTATGTCATTAATAGCAAAGCTCAGAGCCAAAAAAACGTGAGAAGAGAGGGGAGTGGGTTTATTTTAACTTGAATTGTAATAGCTGCCCAAGAAAGAAGGAGTGCCTCAATGAACACACTTATAATTAAGATTTACTTGTTATAAAATCCGATTACAAAGAGCTACATTTTCCAAACTATCTTTCTAGTAACTGTTAATTATGATGTAAGAATGCACCATTGTAATGGTCCAAAGATTAAGGTATAGAAAATGCAGCCCAACTTCTAAAAGAGATTGCGTGACATGAGTGGCAGCACCCACCAGTTTTAGACTCAACAGCCCCCAAACTCTCTTCCAGTCTGTTTTTGTAAGACAAGAGAAGTGCGAGACCTCAAAAACCTGGCTGTTCTAATGGATTTTGATTGATTAGAGAGTCTTTCTGGTAATGCATACTAGAGACGGATGGGGAAAGAGCAGTGTTCCTTGAAAGGAGGGTGGGGAGCATCTGGGGCATGACAAAGAACAAGTGTGTGATTTCCCTTGCAAGATCAGCCCACGCTAGCTGAGAGCAGGGGGAGGCTCTGTGGATCAGCCACATTCACTTGGGAGGAGCATTCATGGCAAAGTTGCTTATTTCCACCCCATCCTCTTCCCTCCCTCATGCCAGCCAAAGTGCTTGTGCAGCCACCCAAGAAACCAGACAGAAGAACTTCTTCCAGCTGGAAAAAAAATAAATTTGCAGGCTATTTTTTTGGCTGTGATCAGATCCCTGACCTGGTTCTGCACATAACTGCACAAACACTTACGCTGTCAGTAGGGAGGGCACCCAGTGGGAAATGGAAAAAGCAGCTGGGAGTGGAGAAGGGTGGGGACGAGCCGGTTCAAGCAGCATTGCTGCTGAATGTGTAACCACAGCGTTGCAGCGCTGGTGCCACCAGTGGGGCTGGCATCTGCAAAGGGGACATGGGAAGAAGACCTGCAATCCTTGGGCTTCAGCACTAGCCAGTAGAGACTGCTGGCAGCAGAAAGTAGGCCATGCTGTATGCAGACTGATGCAAGAATTGCTCTTCCCCACTACTCTCAGATTTGTTGCGGTACTTGAGAGAGAACCATAACCAAGACCGCAAGAGTTTCTGTAAGACAACTACACTTCTAAGAGACCAAATAACAGGGCGACTTCACTTCTTAACTCTTCCCGGTCCTTGCTTCTGTGTTACAAAGGTGGTTTGGGTTTGTTTTTGCGACACCCTTTCTCCACCTTGTAATTTTGGGCCACCTCTTCACCATATCACGAAGCAAGTGTGCTACTGATCTATTATGGATGCATTCACCTGCTTCTCTGAGAGGGTATGAATAGAGCTTGACCTGTTTAGCCTTACAGAATGAAAACCAAGAGGGATATTGATGCCAACTACAAATCCACTAAACTGGAAAACTCTAGGGAGATGGAAACGCAGCATTAGCACAGGAACTAATTAATAAGCTGGCCAAGAAAAAATGCTAGGTTAGAAATTAGGGGAAGATTCTCAGCTGCCTAACTGCTGATGTTCTAGAGAAGCCAGCCAGTGAGAGTAGCAAGGACAAGCAACGGAACCGGATTGGAGATGGAGTTTGCTGAGTTTACCAAAAGGATTACCCGATACGGCTGCCTGTGACAGCCAGGGACTGACCCTGGTAACCATTCTTGTCCCAGGTCCTGTTTTCTGTGTTTCACTGATGGTTGTCTTTGAAGAGTAAAACTCAGCAATGCTGTAGTGCATGCCGCTGCAAAAGTGAAGGGAAGTGACTAGGTCCATTTTTTGTAATTTCTTTAAGAGCATTAGTCCCGTTGTCTTTCAATTAATGGTAGCGTTATAGCTCCTGGTTGGCAGGACTAGCTTTACCTTTTATAGGAGAGAACGACAGAGCATAGCCTAGTGTTTGGAAGAGTAATAATCTTAAGGAAAGCTCTGGAGACAAAGAACACAAAGATGCAAGTAATACTTCTAAAATTCTCCCAGAGGGTGATAAATGAACATGTCCTTATCCAATGAATCATTAAATTATATGAAAGCAAGGCTAGAAGGGATTTTAAGGAGTCACCAATTCCTTCTCCTCTTCCAAGAGCACAGTGGGTCAGTGGTACCTCTCCCTTTAGCACAGATGTTGCTCCAGCCTGCTTTGAAAGCGTTCCCATGTGGAGATTTCCAAGGCAGCCTATCCCAGTGCTTCAGTAACACCATCCTAACAGCTAGAAATGGTTTTACTAATATCTAATAAAAAAAGTCCCTGCTACAGTTTTAGCCTGTTGTTCTTATCCTCTCCACGTGGGAGAGATTATTTCCTTCCTCTTTGCTGTAGTCGTTTACATTTTTGAGGACTGTTATCATGTCTCTGTTCAGTCTTCTCTTCTCTATATTTAAGAAAACAAAAATTCCTTTGCTATTTCCTCATAGGTTATATTTCATAGATCTCTGAGTGCTCTTGTTGCTCTCTGAACTCTTTGCTGTTGAATTATTGGAGAGTTTTGAACTGTTGGCAGTCTGCGTTAGCACAGGTGAAAATGGTCATAGGGGTGCAAGAGGGAGAACTAATGGAGGAATAATCTTCTGTGTATTTGGATTGATAATGGGAGTCTGGAGCACAGACTGTAATTTTTGTGGGGTCTGACTAACTGTGAGTTTTCTGTCTGTCCTTGAGAGAAAATCACTACTTCCCACTAGATGGCCAGGACAGATGCTAGACAAGAAAGATTCTTGTAGCACTCTTCAACTTTTTAAAACGTTGTGGTAAGCCACAGTGAGAGTGAGAATAGAATAAAGGTGGATCAGGCTGTAGGGAGTCCAAGGTCACCTCCTGAAGCTCATGTAACCGGCTGCTGATAATTCGCAGAAATCCTAGCAGCCCAGACTTGCTTTGTCTCTCAAAGGAAGGATTCTGAGTGACGAAGCCATGTCCCATTTGGAGAGTAGTTTATGAAGCCTGAATGCTCTTTCCTGGGTGCTAGATTGTTGAATTTTGTCTTTGTTAGTCAAAAACTTGTGCTGGAAAGGTAGATTAAGAACATTAATTAATCACAGGCCTGGCAAGAGAAGATATCGCTCAAGAAACAGGGAGCTCAGTCAGAATACAGCCTGACTGGCAGTTCCCTGAGCTCTTTGAGAGCTCGAGTGGACAAATAACTCCCGTGTCAATCCTTATCTTCTACACAGGAAGGCGTGAGAGGTTAGAAAAGGGTTACGTGCATTCCAGTATACACCCCTTCTCTTTAACACCTCAGCCACAGCCTACAGAAATTACAGGTTGCTTCATGCTCTCTTTTCATCTCATTAGTTCAAGACAGACTGATACCTGAAGCTTTTTCAACACCAGTGGGTCAGGAGGCACGCACGTGCATGCCCACACACACACACACACAGAGGCACACTCCCCATTACATGATCGTTGTGAACATTGCACAGTCTTTTAGAGAGTCATAATACATACTTTTTTTCTGAGTCCTCCGTGATTACCAAAATATCTTTCATGATACTTCTGAACGTAAAACTTGCTGCTATCTAAATTTCCTTGTGGATACTTCTACTGACTTCAGTGCTTACGGCCTTGGTCCATATCTGACTTTGGTCTCAGCAGTGGTTCCCAGCCTTGCTGTGCCTGGCAGCTTTGAAAGCCATTTTCCAGGGTAAAGCTTGGAAAGCTCATCTAATTAAGACTCCCTCTTACATGCTCCTTTGCTTTTCTTCTGGAAGTCTCCTCTGAATCTGGCCCTTGGGAACTGGGCAAAATAAGGATCTTCCCTTCTTGCCCCTTTCTGTACTGGTACTTTTCCTGGTGTTCCTCTCTGCTTGAACTGAGTCTTTCCTGAATCTGACCCTGGCAGCAGATCTTGCCATGGGCACATTTTGCATGCTGTGAACAAATGCTGCAAAGTTCCCTATGTGGCATTTCACCCGTATGACGTTTTCCCAAGGACCATTTTGAAGCTCAAACACAATCGTGGATTACTCATACAGATTAATTCATAATGTTCGGATCACTCCCATTTGCTTCAGCTGGAGTTGACTACATTTTGCAGAAAGCGAACAAATCCTCTACAATGAACAACTCCGAAATTCCCTCTCTTGTACCCTCCCACCTTCCAGTGTCCACCCCCATCTCCCCACCTACTGCTGCAGAAAACTGACCCAACGATAAACCGAGGGGTAGATCTGGAAATGGTATGTTAATGGCATTCCCTTCTGCCACCTTTGTTTATTCCCATCTTAATGCCGCACACTAAATATAAAAGAAACCCTCAGCCTTGCTTACTCTCTCCCTTCCCCCATCTCTGCCCTCCTGACAAAGTTTCCAAATAAACCTTGAAACCCACTATCAGCTGTAAAACTTCTAATCAATGAAAGACACCGGAGCCAGTAATATGAACCCCTTTGCCTCAAGATCTTAGTGTTTCTTACTGAACTTCAGTCTTTAAGGTCAGGCATTCTATCTGCTGTTTGGCTTGATGTTCATTGAATACAAAGTCAAACAAGGGGCAAGCCTGAGTAGGTTATTCCTCTGTTTACAAAGCAAGCGGCATACTGACTTCTGGCAAAGTGGACGTTAAAAGGGCATCCTCACCTAGAGGACAGTGGGGAAAAATAGGGAGAGATTTTTGTATGGCAGGACCTGGAGCATCATTCTCAGTGGACTGCTTTGCCCCCAAGTATTGATGAACTGCAGACAAGACAACAAGAAGCAATGACTGCCAGACAGTGAAAGATATAAACTGCAAAGAACTGTTTTAAAAGCAAAGCATGTGGAGGATAGCTAAAGTCAGTACCTCCTACAAAGCCGCTTTAAATCCACAGAAAGTCCTCTTGTCTACAGTTAGCTTTACAGCAGCCCTGAAGGGAGACAGAAAGGGAGGGGGAGATTCCACCAATATTTGAAACAGGAGGGAGAAGGGAAGTTATTTAGGGAGGTAAAAATACAAGTACAATGGAATGAAATTAAAACAGCAGCACCTGACAATCATACGAAATTTACCAATGTTTTGGCATCATGTCTCCGGGAAGAGGAAGACCCATGTTTTTATGATGGTTCTAATTTGATGTGATTTAGATCTGAGAAGTGTACAGCAATAAGACAAAACAATTTATTTTTATAGTGGAAGGTGGGTTTAGGAAATTTAATGCAGTTATTGGATCTGTGTCTTGAATGTACTTTTGCTTTCTTGCTGTGGGTTTCCAAGGGAAAACAGAATTTTCAGGCTCAAAAATGGTTTCTGTACAGACATTTATGGATACATTGTTTGTCCCTGCTAGGATCTCCCTACGACAAATGGGGACTAAGAGGTTTTAATGTCTGGTGTCTTCATAGAATTTTGTCAACAAGCAGCTGAGATCTGTTTACATTTTTAAAGACAGTCTATTTAGTTAAATTGCCAAGTGTTACAAGTGCTGTGGTTATGGCAATGCCTCAGGTCAAGACCAGAAATACAAAGTGCAATAATGTATATTACTCAGAAGGTCATGTTACTGAGGACAACCTACCCTGCAGTCAGTGGAAAGGCTTTCTCTGTTTTTAAAGGACTTAAAAGTAACTACGTGCAAAATATATATTTATCTGCTGTCAAACTCCCTTTTTGTGCTGCTAATTGCAAATCAAAAACTTGTGCTTAATCTGGTTTGATGGGCATTTTACATTATGTGGTGCAGACACAAGAGCTACTAAAGCGTTTTTGCTTTAGCTTTGTCACTTCCTCAGCATTTGTAATATTTGTGAGAAGCCCTTTTAAAAATCTTTTGCAGTAACATTTCCCAGTGGAATGGGAGAATTTCAGGCCTGACAGTGAGTCTTACTTGATGAAAATCACTCATCTCTACGGTTTTGATTCTGAATCAGACACAAGTATTTCACTGGTGTGGTTCCAAAGGCTTTGCTGGAATCCCTCTGATTTACACCCATATGAGATCAGCATTAGGCCCCAGTGTTTTCATTTTTCATTTGTTATTCTTGGCCCTAGTGTCCTTTTACCGCTGTTGAATACAATGTTCCTAAAACACCAGATGTGCTTGTGAGATGAAGGAATATGGCAAAAAAAAATAGATTGCAGGGATTCACTAAACAACACATGATCTTCTTGTGCCCCATAGTCTGAATTCTGGGCTTTTACACCAGTATAACTGCATTTATTTCTGCAGGACTGTTTCTGATTACCATTGGGAAAGGAAGTTATAAATCCTTCCTAGCATAAGTACTTTTGTTACCGTAGCTCCTTAACAGGATCATTGTGCTATGCTCAGTATTAGCTTATATAATGACTAATGCTTAATATACAACGTTGGCCACAGATTTTGTACAAATTCTGGGTTTCCAATCACTTTTATAATGTTTCAATCACTATATTGCTTACTGGTTTCAAAGTATTATGGGCTTTGTCGTTCTTTCACTACAGGCTAACTCACCTAGTGCTCGTACCAGGTGCTTGGAGATCTTAAGTAACAGAGTTATTACACATATCATACCAGTTATCACATAGTTTATACCAGTTAAAACTGGTGGGAGATCGAAATCTACCCCAGCATCCAGATTCCTTTGATGTGGTAGGAAGAACAGGTTCAAATCTGCAGAATGCTGGCCACTCCAATCTTAAACAGCAAAGCATTAATCAAAGTGCTGAGCTTTAGTTGGATGAGTAATGTGACCAAATGACCCATCTGCTCTTCCACCTGCACAGCCAAGCCCTGTGTGAACAGGGAAGCCAAGGCTGCGTGTGATCACCTGCATTATTTTGTGCTTGAACCTGAGACCTGGCTACTATAGCCAGGCTATAGCAAGCTACTCAGGAAGTCATCTGTTTAAAAGGTCTGAGGCATCTTTACTGATTATGGAAGTTACAAGGAATTGTTTTCTCCCATCTCGAAGTCATTCTTTCACTATTGTCACTGAAGACCAGGCTGCAGGTAAGGGAAACAAATGAATGGAAAAAACCAACCAGAGAGCATCGACAGCATTCTACTGTGTATCCCATCAGAAATTAACTTTTAGTTTGTCAGGGTGAGCTGTTGCTAAAGTATTGCGTATCTATAATTAGTCTTTTGGGATGATAAATGTTTTGAAACATTTCTTAAAGCATTGACAGTCATGCAGGCAGCAACAGTAAATTTAGTACTTCAGAGTCATATTTTGTTCTCATTTATACTGCAGTATATTTGGAGTTGATCACTTGATGTTAGAAATTTACCTCCAATTAACACTGGTACAGATGATGCCAGAATCTACTCCAGTGAGGATCTACTTTCTGCTGCACCGACTAAGTCGCATTCAAATGATGCAATGGGAGCGAGATCCAAGCCTTCCCTGCATGTGCATGAGTAAAAGTATTGGTATTCCAAAGTGACAGTGTGTCCATCCTGGTTGAGCCATGAAGCAGGGGTCTGCCAAGATAGAAGAGAGGGGAAAAAGGTGCTACCCTGGATACCAGCTTTGCTTCCCGGGGATCCGTAACTGACTCAGGTCCTCTGGCAGAAAGCAGAGACCTTGTGGCAGACACCTACCAGTGGGGTTACATCAGTATGGTCATTTATTATGTCTGGTTCTCCAGGCACAGATTCTTCTTATAAGGTACTCAAAATGCAGCCAGGGTTAGTCCCTCTTCTCCTAAAAAATATTAGAAAACACTGTTGGCAGTACTTTCCTCTGAGCTGATCTCCAGCATGTTATTTAGCAGGCAGAGTGTTTTATATGGTGGTGGCTTTCAGCTCAGAATTAAAACCAGGGACTTAACTAATTGTGTCAGTTAAAATCCTGTATCACTTTCTTTGTAAATCTCTCTTATCCAGATAACATCCTCGATGGGTAATCAATTAATTTCTGTCTAAAATTCCCTCTTAATTTTATTAAGAACATGATATTCAGTACTTTATGCTTAGATCCCTCAAGTAATACATGCTCTCTGCCTAAAAAACTCTCTTTCATCCCAGAGGTGGCTGAATTGCAATGGTGAGCAAAATGCTCTTTGTATATACAGTAAATAATCAGGTGGTAAATTTCATTAGGTGCTTGGAGATCTTTGGACAGAGGATACAGCATAAATGTCAGTCGCTCCTTGGCAGGAGTATATGTGGGCTCTGGATGATGGGTAAAGTGAGAAGGCCAGGAGTGTTGAGAATCTAACAACATAAGCTCATGGCTTACAGTAAGCCATCCTTTCTCCTCTTTTACTTTTACATATGCTTTTTATTTTTCAGTGTTACAAAAGAAAGTGCATTTAAGAAGAATTTTCTATTACATAAGTAAAAGGTGTCAAAGACATTAAAAAACCTAAAATCATCTCTGTGGCTTTAAAAAAACTTCCCCTTTCTGCTCTCTTAGCCAGTGTATTTCACCTGGGATCTGAAGAGGTTGCTCAAGGAATAAGAGACAACATCATACCTATGTTCGTGTGTAAAAAAGTCCACTAGGGTGATGGTTCTGTGACACGGATCTTAGTGACAGGTGACCAAATACCTGTGCTCCAGAAGTTTTAAGGACTTGATTGAAACACAGTGAAGGTAATGGAAACATCCCCAGTGACTATAATGTAGCCCCAGAACTTTTCATTCTGCTACCAAGCTTGTGCAATTTCAAATGTTTGCTCTTTATGCTGTAAATCCTCCATTCCAGCAGGTTAATTATGTATCAGTATTCCTTTACAAAGTGATTAGGATGCTCCTCAAGGCAGTAAGCAAAGGAAAAATAAAAATATATTATTTTTCAGTCCACCATCCCATGCTCAGTTCTAAGTGAATTTCATGTCTTGAAAAGTGTCAGGTTGATGGCCCAGGTGCAGGCGTTCTCTTTTCATCTACAAACACTTACTCCAGCAGCAGAACAAAAGCCTTCTCCACACTGATCCCTGACAGTATATCTTCATACTGAAGAAACTTCAAATGGCAGGCCCTGTAAGTCCTTGATCTGTCTAGCAGCCTCTGTAACAAAGGGGCAAATTTGTGATGGTGCTTTTTATGATACGTTTCTCTAGCAGAAACTCGACTGGGAGTCTCAGATTGTCTCAGAGATCAGTGCTGTCTAATATCATTATTCACTGGTGTTCTAAAAATAGTTATGATTAGATTACAATAGATAGAAACCCACAGAAATGGCTTAGAATGGTAACAGTTTATTTTGGAATAAACAGAATTTTTTCCTCGTGAAATCTATCATTATGCTAGAAAAAAATCGCTCCCAAAGGAAAATAGTTTTGCGTTCTTTTTTCATATGCCCATTAAGTAATATGAAGGATGATTTGGTTTGGTTTGTTTTTTACAAAAAAAGCCTGGACTGTAGAAGCCAAGAAATATGATAACAAAAGTATTTCTCACAAACATCACCAGTCTTGTGGAAATGCTGACCATGATACCTGATTATATCAGGCATATGTGACTGCCCATTGTGTAGGAGTTACAAGGTCACTGTGACCTAAACGGGCAAAGGAGAATCATAGTCTTTCCCAGTATACAATCCACAGCGAACACAAAGTGTATGGGGGATTATGAGTTAGCGTGATAAGGTAACCATCTTGCTTATAGATGCCTGAAACAGGACCTCCAAAATCCACTATTTATAACGACCAAACTTAATCTTGACTCACTTTTTGGTTTTCTCTTTATAGTAAAATTACTGTTTCAGGGGCAATTCTCCTTCCTTGAAAACTAGTTTAAAAATTTTCCCCATCAGGCAACATCAGCCAGCTGAATGTAAACAGCATCCTTGGAAACTGGTATTTTATCCTGGTCACCGGCAGACAGAGGCTCTGAGCCTTCACTACCTGTTCCCTGATTTGAAACATCACAACTAGATGTTTTCCCTCATCACTGAGGGCTGCTGGCAGCATGCATCCCTCAGTCAGGAAGGAGAAAAGGGAGCGAAGAAAGCAGAATAACTTTACAAGCGCCTTGGATGGAGTGATGCTGATAAAGTTCCTGCTCTTTACCATCACAGGACAGTCTTGCCTCCTGCCAGCTTATGATAATGAACACCACCGGCGCTCACCTGAAAGCATCTCAATTTAAGCTTTTTTCCCCATAATGAATCAAAGGAAAGGAACAATTCAACCCATCAAATAGGAAAAATCCCTGTCGTGCTTCTGCCCAGACAGAAGTGCCTGTTGGATACCCTAGGGGAAGGGCTGCCTTTGTGTTGGACTGTTGGACGGCTCTCTGTGTCCATCCCCTACCCAAGAACTGCATCTACTCCTCCCTATTTGCGTCTCTCATCTGGGACCCATGCCCTTGGGCGAATTCCCAGCACCTGTGCATTTTTCATTACAGAGCTGGACTAGCTGCTTCTGCCGGCTTCTTAGAGGGCCAGCATGCCCTGCTATGAGCAGCAGCAGGGGGAAGAGAACAGTGTGTCCTTCTGCCAGCCCCTACCTAAAAAAGAAAGTTGCAATTTACCTTTCAATAGCCCTAAAGTAGACTTGAAGGGGGACTTCGTACCCAGAGAGGGATGGTGCTACCAGGAGCACTGGGAGACAGAGGAGGATCTTCGCTGGTGTGGGCAGCCTGCTGCGTGCTGTCTCATGTGTGGAGCGGGGTATGACAACAATTAGCTTTTCTTTGGAAGCGATAGGGAGAAAAAGAGAAATTCCATTCACATCACAAGATTTTATTCTCAGGTTTTTTTGTCCCTGCCTAAATGTATCTGTCTATCTGAGGTGCTCCTGTATTCTAGCATAACAGAGATCCAATGGATAATAAAAACAATTAGAAAACTGAACTGCAGAAAAGGAACGTAAGGAAAAAAATGGAGCACAACTGAAAAAACAAATCATATTTTACACTTACAAATTCCCTCTCAGACTAAAGGCTAGCCAGAAGTACTTTCAAGGAATAGGCAAAAAGAAAAGAAATTAATTGCTATGACCCACGAGCACATATCATGTTGTACTTCAAAGGTGAATAAAGACTGGCCAACAGCACAGGGACAACCTAATTTTCTAAGGAAACTATACAGTAGTCAGACCTTTGGTTTTGAAAATGCCTTTTGTGAGTTGTCTGCCCAGTGAGCTGCATGGATTTACTTCAGAGGGTTACACAAGCCTGAAAGCCACTTGAGCTTTGGACTGTCTGTACCAGAGTTCTGAAAACTTCTCCTGATTGTTTCAAAGATCCATTTTGTTTGAAATCTTTTATATACTTTAACTGTTTTCTATCTCTATAAAATTTCTATTCTCTCCACAGTTTTTTCAGTCCAATTTAGGAGCAACTCCATAGAAGTCAGTGGTGCTTGTGTTAAAACCTGCCTCACTGAACCACTGGGTTTTTTTTTTTAAAAATGTTTTTCCAGCAGCATTGGCATTTCCTCCTCCTCCCCAAACCACCTCACCTTTTTTCCAGTCATCTATTCTTTTGACTGTTATTTTAAGTACACCAATAACAATATTGATGTAAGTTCAGTCCAGAGGCTTAAAATAATAGAAAACCACAGGCAAACCCCTTTGGCTTCTTTTTTGTACTCAGTGTGGAACTGTTAGCACAAAAGCTGATAGCTGATAATGAGCAACCCTATTGCGAAGGATGCTGGAACACTAAGCTGTTTTTGCGGGCTGATCCAAAGTATAAAGAAGTTAATGGATGTCTTTATACTTCGGGCTCCAAGATGATGGACTGGTATCAGGTTTTAAGAGGATGTATAATAGGCTAATTGTTCTGAACAGATAACAGCAATTTGCAGCTGGATCGGTATAATGGGGTATTCATTCTAGAATGTTTTTCCATGCAGTAAAACAATTTTTTTACTCCTTATAAACCTATTTACCAAGGAATTTAATACAAGAGAAAATTAGTAATTTTGGAAGGGCTGGATTCCTTAGGTGGAGTATCCTACCTGCACACCTGACAGCAAATTCATCTGTTGATTGAAGAGCAGTTATACACAAAATGGTTGCAGGATGTACTGTGGAGTGTTGTATGCTGCCTACGTTACCTGCAGAATTACCAGAAAAGACAAATACAAATACAATCAGAATGGCATGACAATGAGAAAAAAACCCACGCAACACGACAAAAAGAATGAAACTATTCTCAGTTACGTATCCACAGTCCAATTGATCTCTGTGGGGGTTGCATGGTTTTAGTGCACAAGAGTGATGTTTGCCTCAAAAGATCTAAAATAAAAGTGGAAGGGAATAGCTGATGACTAACAGGGAAGTTCAAGGGAAAGACCCCAATTATAATAAGAAGTATCTACAGTCGTTGTACTTGGAAAACATAGAATGACTGAAAATGAAAGTAATTTGATAACTTTATGGAAAGAAGAAGCTCAGAAGTTTAAGTCATCACCGAAGCTGAAATGGCAAGCCTGAGCCCTGGCACTAGCTGCAGCCTCTGCTACCCCGCAGACAGTCAAAAGGGGAGCTCCAGCTGCAAGCCCAAAAGCCCAAGATAACAATCACTTGGAAACATTTGTGCCAAGAAGTGTGGCTCCATTACTGCTCTCCCACTAATGCAAAGGATAATAGAATCAGAAAGATGCAGGTCTGGAAGGGGCCTCAGTAAGTCCTTTAATTGGTTTCCTGCCCAAAGGCAGAATGAACTGTACTTATGCTATTTCTGGTAAGTGTGTGTCTAACCTGTTCTTAAAGGTCTCCACTGATGGAGGCTTTGCAGGCTCAGAGGAGGGGGCAGGTGGTGATGACACCCAAGGCGGGATGGCAGGACGGAAAGGCAGACAGAGGTGGAGAACCAGGTAACCAGGAGGAGCTGGGTGCTGGGAGCAAGGGAATGTGATAAAAAGAAGCAAAAAAGTGAAAAATCTCAGCCATAACATCTATAGGAAAAATCCAAAGAATGTGGGGTATAGGATACAAAAGCCAGAGCAAGGCTGTTTGTCAGGAATTAGTTGAGGAAACCTGGAGTTCACACAGAAGGAAGTTAGCTAAGAGAAGGAGGACTTACGTAGCAGGAAAGGTGGACTAGTGCTGGATTCCCTGCACATTTTATTATTTGATTTTTTAAAAACATTATTCTTCTTGTTGCATAACCAATGATCCTATGAACATTTACGTAATTGTTACCTTGAAGTCTCTGTAGATACCCAGGGCACACTTTCTGAATTGCTGTGGTCTAGAGGTGGTTGTTGTAACTGGTAGATCCACGAGTAAGGGCCTCATGATCAGCACTTAAGTGTTTCCATATAAAGGTGAGAGCACATTACAGGCAAGTGTGAAAGCCTAGCTAGTGACATAAGTTCTTTTCTGAACATCTGCCAAATAATGCTGCCACTGAGAGGCTGCTAGACCATTAGGGAGAACTTCTTTCTAAGATAACAAATCTGATATATACATTTTTACAAGCAATTTGCATCTACTGGAAACAGTAGACCAGTACCAGATGAGAAGGGGAACGTAAGAGAAAGGAGGAGAAAATGGAGGCTGAGCACTTCACCTGGTATAAATTAGCTTGCTGCCTGTACTAGCCGACTTGACAACACCCACGGAGTGTTGGAGACAAATTGCAGAAGGGCATCCTCAGGACTTTGTTTAGATACTGAACACCTCTGCAATTCCAATGTGAAGTGAAAGAACAGGTGTCATTCTACAGCTCGGGTTAAATAGGGTGTCCAGTCAGATTGTGGTGATGATCCCTTTTGGCCTTTAAGTTCATGTATCCTAGAAGTGTCCACAACCAGTCAGTAACCCTGTTCTTAGCCTATACCTGAAATGGAAATTTCCTTAGAAGAACAGTGCTACTTCAAACACTCGCATCCCAGCTAACCAGCGCACAGGTGGCTCTGAAGAGCCGCATGGCCTTTGTTAGAACAGGAGGCAGGTGGAAATTGGAAAGAGATTAAAACTCCCTAAAAAGAGCTGAAGTTACAGCACACAATACGTGGCTATACGTTATCACCAGACATTGTCTTGACACTGATTGCACACAGGGATGAAAATCTGTGTAAGATAGGGTAAATTAGACAGGGTTTTACTTAGTAATATGCTTTTCAAACACACATCTCAGCAGAAACAGACAGACAAGCTGCATGTTAGAGAAACCCCCTCTGTCTGTCTTAAAGGGACTGCACCATTAATCTAACTGTGCAAGAGTATGATGCATTAAAGGTGCCCCAGGTGAGACAGTGAGGACAGAAGCTTGATAATAATGCTTATCTTACTTCTAAGTAAAGAACAGTACTATACTACATCATCAGCTCTGGGCCAAATCCCAGCTTCTTTGATGGTGAGATGATGTAATGGCTCAAGCCTGGAATGACACTGGGGAACTGTAAGTAAGTAAAGATGCTCTGTAGTATCCCTGTGCAGGGCCTTGCTGCCCCACATGCAAGAGGCTTCCTATAAAAGAGCTGTGCTCTGCATACACAGGATAATAATGGTTGCTTTGTGGGGGGCAGCTTATGCTACAGAAAGCCACCCTCTGGCTCATGTGTCAGGTGTTGAATATATTATACGAGTGCAGCAGAATTACATGATTGCTTAGGAGAACATCCCTGAATTAATAAAAAGCTTTAAGAGTGAGGCAGGATCTCTAACAACTCTGATAAAAGTATTGCTTTCCTGCCTCTTCTCCATGCAATGGTAAAATGTCACAGCACATTGGCCAGCAGGCAGCTACACCACCACAGTTCAAGACCTTCTGGCCCCCTCTTTCCTAGAAAGTTTTAAGTTAGCCAGTTGAAGAGTATAATGCCTGGACTCTCATGAACTGAACCTAGCATGAAAACGGACAAAAGTGGTCATTCTGGCCACCACAAAAAAAGGGGATATCTGTTTGCATAGCAGCCAGGGTGAACCTGCAGTCCCTGCTGATGAAACCCTGCCTGGATTCCACCCACGTGACTTCACTTGTGAGACAAGTAATGGTTGCATGTATTGCTCCGAGGCCAAGTTTGAGGCAAGAGATTCCTTCTCTGTCTCCAGTGTTATTTTGGTATATTTTATTTGGCCCAGAATTTGGGAAAACAAGAGGGAGGTTTTCCATAGGGAGTGGAATGAGGAGGCAGGAAGGGCTACCATATTTCTCCAGACGGAAACTCCTACAGTGTTAAGAGTCCAGCACTGCTGCAAGTGTCAACAGATCAAATATGATACAGAAGGCCCTCTGCCAACTCTTTGCTACTGCAGCAGCAAACTGGGAGGAAAGCAGAAACTAATATCCAGCACCACTGAGCTAGGTTCAGTCTCTGCTGCAGAGGGATGGAGCAGGAAGAAATTAGTAACCACCCTCTTTCCATGCAGTATGACATGGGCTTGTCCAGGGCCCCCAGCAGGACAGGGCTGACCAAGAGAGGCTCAGAGCCAGGGTGTTCAGGCCATCTGCTGAGTCAGATATGGTGGTAGCAGCCTCTGTGACAGGATCTTAATACGTGGAGTCCTTGTCCCAGTCACTGCCTCCCAAAGAAGACCCTGAAAATTAACTTGCCTCCAGAGTACCACACTGCAAACTGTGCCCCTCTGTGCCAGCAGGTGTGATTCAGACCAATAACTGCTGAGGGCAACAGATTGAGCAGTAATTAGCTGCTGTTAGTCATCCTCTTCCCAAGTACAAGTGGTATAGCATTTGATTATTTCAACACAGTTGGATGTGGGAGGGAAGGTAGGCCTGGTAACATTTTCCTGACAGCATACTTCTCAGCTCTTTTAAAACACCTCTCATGTTGACACTCAGCACAGCATTTCAAATAAAATGCTATTTCCTCTTGTAGAGAAGTGAGGAAAAAATGCTGTCACAGGTTTTATAACAAACATTGGGTAAGCAGCAATCATGCCCATTGTGCAATCAGGGATTCAGGTAGGAAAACAATCCATAGATGGCTAAGACAGAGGTACCGGATGTCTCAACAATCTGAATAAGATGTGAACTGCTTGAGGACACAGAGAAGGGACAGGGTTGAATAGGCTAGTGGGACAACTTCACACTGGTATGTGTGAAGAACAAAAAGGCATAGTTTTTAGAGTGGAAGCTGAAACTGACACTGCTGGAGGAAATGTGGGTTACCTGTGCTCAGCTAAGCTCTTCTTGCTCCTTTCTCATGACATCATGAGAATGTGCAGTGGTCTGCCTTCAGCAATCTTCTGTCCTTCTGACAGAGATCTCATCCACCATGTAGCGTCAGTGGTGATGTTTCTTTGTACTATGAAAACCACATTCTCTAAATAGAAAAAATACAAAACATTTTGTAAGGGTTTCAATAACCTTTTTTTTTTTTTTCACCTGCTGCCTCAGTATTTCATCCTTCTCCTGAATTCACAATGCCCCAGAAATTTGAGAGCTGCCTTTCTCCTACTTGTCTCTTGGGCAGACACGTTTGAACTTCCTACTCATCTCTTGCTATAGCACCTGGAACACTGTACCTTTCTCTGACGGGCTTTGTGTTGGTCCTCTCAAAATCCTGGATGTACAGAAGTCCCTTTGCAGGGAAGCATTTAGGGATATGGGACATCTACAGATCTGAGCATGTATAATGTTCTCAAAATCCACAGAGTAAATTTCTGAGTAGTAACAGAGAATTTAACAAGGAAAGTTTTTTGGCTTACTTTGGTAGGGCTTAAGGAGACTCAAGCAAAAATTAGTTAGGATTACGTTAGGATTCTAGCATTCCCAATATCATGTGTCCAGACTAAAAGTGTCCCCTGCAGAAGGAGAGCCTGCATTGCGTACTACAGGTTTAGATAAATGTTGTCTGTCTGTCCATGATCAGCTTTTTTAAGGCAAAATATTTCATTCTTACCAAGCAAACTTGAAAGAAAAAGGAATCAAGACAGTAAGCTAAACATGCACTGTGAAATTGCTTAGTCCAACATTTAGAGCATGTTGTTGTCAGCTTGCATTTTTAAAAACTCTGAACCAGCCAGCTGAGTTAGCTGAGCTGCTAACAAGCAGGTCAGAAACCACACCACAGTGGCGGTTACTTCTCTCTCCTGTACAAAGATCTCAACAGCATTGATAAAATGATATGAACAGCTTAATATCCCGGCATGGTGTACAGGTGTTACCAGTTTTACAGGCACTAAAGAGGGTGTATGTCTTGGTTTTGAAACAGGAGGGGTGGATGACCAAGAAAGTCTCCATATTCAGGGTGTGAAAATTAAGAGATGGAAACCAATGTGGGGTTTTTTTTCTCAACCAAATATTTCCAACTATACTATTTACTGACAGTGATGAACTCACTACTTTTAGTATCAGGGTGATGGACTCTGTTTATAGCAGTTTGCGCAAGTAATCAGTTTCATGTTCTAATGTGTCTCTCATCTTACATGTTTTAACTCAGTAGATTTTGAATGCTGTTTTGGGATCATCACTGAAACAATGTCAAGTAATGCAGTACCAGCTCTGTCTTATTGGGAGATTATTCCACATTCAAATATATTCAAACTTTTCCATTTTTCCATTCCACATTTCACCCTAGTAGTTCTAATGTTACTTTTCTGTATTACATGAACCCTCTCTGGGGTTTAATGCTTTAAATATTTATAGACTGTTATAATGCCCAAATAATCACATTTCTCGTCCTTGATAATAACTGCATAGTAATAATATCTAAATTTCAACAGAACTTCAGGCCCTTTAAGGAGGTAAATAATGGCTTCATAAAGAAGAAATCATCACAGCATTGTAATTGTCCTCCTTTTCATTGGTTTTATGTTGCAATTGACTGTCAATACATGATCTATCATGTGCGGTGTTACACATCTGGTAGAGTGAGGGGACACAAAAGATTCAGATTCAAGGAATAACCATAATTTTTCTGATGTGTCTGATGATAATATATATGATGTTTGAATTTTGGGCAAAGAAACAAAGCATCAGCTAGGATTTTTTTTACAGTTAGGAAGAAAGCTCGTGCAGATGTTGAGCACAGAATTTACACAAACTCAGACATTTGTGTGATTTGTGCCTCATGGTATCTTGGGCTGCTGCCAAAAGTGTAAGCTGCTCAGAGACTGTTTGGTTCCCCTGAGATTATATATTCCCTGTAATGCAAGATGTTTTTAAAAAGTAATTTACTCACTGTGATATTAGAAGTCCTAATGAGTGGATCTGTATTTCCTTCTGAGTCTTTTCTGCTTGAAAATCCTGGCAAACCTTGTAATGAATGTTGTGTAATCTCTGTCACTTGATTGTGGATCTAATTTTAGGTGCTGATGTTTGATTTGGGGATTTTTAGTACTTTAGGAGAGACCAGAATGATTTGCATTTCCATGTCCTGCATTGTTTTGATTCTTAACTGCTGTACCTGTAATCACATAATCAGTAAGAGCCTGATCCTTCAGACACTTACTTCTGTGTGCAATGTAAAATGTCAATGGGACTGTTCACAGGACTAAGTACTGTTTCCCAGCTGAAGTGTTTGCAGATTTGGGTCCTGACAATGCACGTTTGTGTGCCTGTCTCCGTGAGGCTACTGATGGGGGTACAAGGTGCTGGGAGTAAGCAGCTCACCCTTCAGGTTGCAGGCAGAAGTTAACCACTGCATCCCAAAGACGGTGGAGCAAACTACAGCAAACGAGTCTGACTCATCAAAAAGTTTTAATAATTTGCCTCTTATTCTGGTGTTGCTGTAGACAATCTGTCTACTTAATCATTGCATAGCTGAAAGTTTTGAAGCTGTGGCTGTACCTAAACATACCTGTTTCCTGAGGCTTTGTCCTATCTACCTAAGGCAGTTGAGGAGTTGTCTAAGCAGAAAGACGTCACTCCTACTATACTTCATAGTCTGGTCTTTAGTGTGATGTTGCTTGTGTCCCCACAAGGCAACACCTTTGCTTTCCAGCTATCGGTGGCAGTTAATATTTTGTGGAGGGATGTATAAGAAGGGGAAGTTGTTTTCAGAGAACAAGAATATGAAACAGAAATATTTTAGAAGACTGATTTTTCAGGACTGAAACAGAAGAACCACTGTGTTGGTATCAGAGGTAGATGAATTGGGCAAACTGTTTCTCAGAGAAAGACATTAAAATAGAAGTGTCACATATATATATATATATGAAATGCTTCTAAAAACATTTTTGCCACATCTCAAAGGTGGTTGAACTATGAATTTCCATTCTGCTTTATTTGAGGCTACTCAATGAGTTCTTGTGTACCTCCTTAGTTTGGAGAGGCTGGTGTTTTGCGATGGAGTTAGTCATCAGCCATTTGTGACAGTCCTATCAGGGCTGTCCGCATTTAGATAGTAACACATGGAGGCAAAGGAAACAGAATTTTCTAGTTTATATCCGTTTTCAAATCCACTCGGATCTCCTCTCCCTTCTCACCTGGAGCTTTAAGACACTCATCAGCCTCATGAGATCTCTGATAAACATGAAGTAGATTCCCTGGAGCATTTCATTTAAGATCAAGCACAGCAAAAGATCTAGCACTATCTGTGAGGCAGCTACAGCTCCCTGATGCTCTGCCCAGCCTTGGACACAGATTTGAGCAACATGAGACCTGCTCTGACGTGTGTCATCTGGCAGTGGTCCCCAAGAGCTTGTTTACACTGGATATTTTTTCATTAGACTGTAATTACAGCACTGAAACTACATGAGTGTGAAACCTTTGCACGTGTGTAGCAGAGGTCATTCAGCTATGGAGCTTTGTTGTAAGTCACTTTTAATACCAGCGTGCTTATATCATCAATAAACACTTTCACTACTGACAAACCACTATGGCAGGCCATGCATCAGCTGCGGATTGCCAGAATATGTTCCGTTTCAACTTTGTGCCTTCACTGCTGGTCCCTACAGACTGTAAGAGGAGCCAGCTGACTGAGTCCGCAAGTGGACAGCTCTGTAACGTGCACAACATGTCGACCACACCTCATGCTAAGTATTTTGCAAGGAGAGAAGTGATCTGAGGAGGTTACTCCGGATTTACATTGCTCCCTTTGGCCAAATGATCACACGTTCCTTTTTTCTTCAGGACTCCTGCCTTATCAAGGGCTTGATTCTGCAAGGTTTGAGCCCTGCCATGAGGGGCTGAGTGCTCTTGTTTTCCCTGCCACCAGTGGCTGTGGAGAACACTCATTATCCTTCAGGAATGCTTAACACCTTTCAGAAATGATGAGCACCTTCCAGTACTTGAGCTGGAATGAACGACACAGGAACAGACTAATGCTTTGCATTTGGCTCAGACTGCGCTTTTGAAGGACATGAGGAAGTTCTTTATGCTGGACCATAAGCCTGCTCCTGCTTTGACTGAAGTGAGTAGTATTTTATTTTTGTACTTTGATGTAGAGAGGAGCAGGACTGGACCTGCTGTGAGAGTGATTGATTTTCATCAGCTTGTGAGTGGTGAACAGCAAGCAGGGCAGGCTGAGTGCTGCACAGCATCACTAACAGATTCAATCGCAAACACAGCATCACCATCTTTTTCACACTTCCCTCCACCCACCTTCATCAAACAGCTCCTCTTCATTAAAGCAGTGGCCCTGCTTCTGTGCTTACTTTAGAAGTGTTATGACACTGCTGTGAAGCACAGAATTCCCTAAAGCCTTAGAGAGAAAAAAGATAAATGAGGCATCCTGAGCCATGACTAAAGACACAGAAAAAGGAAGAACACAATGCTGATTTCAGCAAATATCTGTGGTTCTACAACACTTACTCACTGTTAGACTACTTCACAAACTTGTTGTGTAAAGAAACATCGTAAGAATAGCCATGAAGATGACATAAAGAATTAAGTGAGCAATGATTTTCCTCTGCCTCCAATAGGGTTGACATTGAATTTGGCCACAGCACCTGCCATTATGGCTTGATACAGTTTGAAATAGTGCATGAACAATAACTGAGTCTCATCTCTGATAAAATTCAGTGTTTGAGTTATTTTAAATGTCCTTTTATCACGTTCCTGTTGTTTGACTTCATCTGAATGGAGAATGTACATAGATAAATAGATATGCTAATAATAAATACAATAGTTGATTAGATACAAACAACAGGGAGCCAGCAGTGCAGCCTACAATGAGCTCTAGACTAAAAATGGTTACTAATATAACTGAAAATTGTATTTGGTCATTAAAAAACCACAGGTAACAAACCAGTGATATATCCTTCTACTGATTCTCTCACTGGTTTACTTCCACATGGCTAGAATACATTTGCTAATGTAGCTCAAGAGAATGGTGAAAGAAGGAAAAGAAAAAGATTTATGCGTTCTATTCTAGTAGGTAGGATGGGGGTGGATGAGTGGGTGAAAGGAAAACGTAGGTTTCAATCTGATGAAGAAGCATGTGCTATGCTCCAGTTTCATGGTGTAGGGTTGTTGACATTTTCTCAAGCAATAAATAAGAAATGTCACATAAATTCATCACCTCTGAATTCAGCCTTTCTTATACAGTCTGGCCGCCTCTTTCACTAGTCCTTTAGTTAGAGCTCATAATTTGCTCAGGTGTCTTGGCCATAGTGTGGACCTGTCTTCCTGCAGAACTAGCAGACTCTGTAAGCCCTGAGAGCACAAAAAGAGATGTTTAGTTTTGAGCCCTGTAAGACTTGTAGTTCTCGCTTTTTTTCAATTCCCATGGTCCCTGCTTATGGAGACACTTATGGAGGTTTTGGCAGGACTCACCATCCAACACCATCTGATGGATAACTTACTACAGAGTCTGAAGACTTAAACTGCCCATAGATCCTAGAGATATTTACAATGATTTCATAATTGACCTGACTTCCAAAGCTACTTGCAAGTACAAAACCTCACTAAAGATAAAAGAAACGTAAGGTTTTAAGAACAAGTTTCCAATTAAATTTGATTTGCTGGGGGAAAAAACAAAGCAAAACAGAATATTTGGAAAGTTAAATACTCTCATTTCTCAAGCATGCAGTCTTGAAACACCTTGTTTCACTAACTTCCAGCATTAGGAAATGAAAGTGAACACTGTGGCAGAAGCCTAGATTCGAGAAATGTCAAGGAAAAAGAAGAAACTGTGGTAGAAAAATTTGGATTGTCACTGTTGTTATATGGCACTGTAGCTGCCACCTGGTAATGTGCAATAAAACTGAGACAAGCAGTTTGCTTTGAAAAGCACTTAGGTTATGGAATAAAATCACATGCATCAAAATTATGGCATAGCCTTCTGTATTGCATAATGTATTGCATAAGAGAAAATAGAGAATAGCTGTTTCACATTAATACTTTGTCACATGGGCAGGTCATGAATGCCAACAGTGAATGAAATTTCACTGGAGAAAGGAAAACAGAAAAAAAGTTTTTGATTCAGTCAACTTCAAAATCACACTTCATTCAGAGTAATTTTTTAAACTATTATTGTTCCAAGCAAGATGACTGTAACTAAAAGAGGCTTGATAGAAGGAGGATATTTTTACTATGTCAAGTGTCAGCCCTTTGGATTTAATCAAAAGATTGTTTAAGTCTCTTTGCCTGTAATTTCTCAAGTATAGTCAGGCTCCTTTTTTCTGTGGATTTTTCTTACAGCAATGGGTGAAAGAAATATTTTTAATTGGCTGAGGAACTCTGACACCGAAACTATTTTAATTACTTGTTTCTAAACATAGATTACATATAGAATTTACTTTAATGCTTTATTAAATCTTGCTGCAATACTGAAATTTTCCATTTAGCCTAAACACAGTTTTACAGATTAAAAGGAATAAAATTGAAGGGAAAGCAAGCCCACACTCCTTATTACATTCGTCTTTTTTTAGAATGACAAAATTAAAACAACACCCACATAAAATATAATTGCCAATATCATTCCACTTCATTTTTCAGAGCCAAAGAAGACAAAATCCATCATTCCCACCTCCAGGTCAGCTGCTCAGCTTTTTTTTATCGCCGAGATGACTGCTATACCTATCTCTGCCCAGAAGAGGAGCCAGTGAGAAGAGCTGCGCGCTAGGAATCTCTCACTGAACACGTTGGGCTCAGAGGACTAACCTTGAATTTCAAGAGTACTAAGGAATGTGCTGGATCAGACACCGGGGAGGTGCTTTTTTACATAATTACCGCAATTTTTTAGTAGAAGACTGCCTCAGGCCCCCTGTGGCTATGCACTGCTGGGCTGCAGGCCTCTTTTGCAAAGCTTTTGCTTAATTAACTAAGGGAGAATGTATTTAAGAACAATGGGTGAAAGGCACTTGAGTAAGAGAGGGGCTACACGCAAGGCCTCATTTAAACCACACGTGTAGACCACAGGGCGGTGGTTCCCCAGCTGCAGCCCATCTACCTTTTGCAGTAGATCATATGGTACGTGGCTGGGCACAGCCCTGAGAGCTGTTTGCCAAAGACTACCGATGATGCAAGTGGAATTCACCTAACAGCTCTCTAGGCTTACACCACAAGGAATGATTTATCACGGTATTATTTTAGGTATATGCCCATGAAGTTACATCAGGCATCAAGCTGGAGCAAGGTTTGCTATCTACTCTTGCTTACCCCATCAAAAGGGTTAGTAAAAATGCAGCGGGCAGTGGAGGAATAGCAGATCTCTGCTTCAATGTAGTTCCAGAAGGCAACAACAGTGGTGAAGATGGAGTGGCACAGACCAGGGTAGGTAATGGGGCCTTGGTTGCCAGCACTTGCTGGAGCTCTGCTACTATGTCCTGTTACTCTTGACAGTATAAAGCTAGCACGGACATGCCTGCTGACACTACAAATGAATCTTCCTTCTGGTGTCTAGAAAGATGCACAAATACCTGTAGCCAAGTGTTGAGTGAAGCAGAACCCTGCTTGGTATTAGAGGAGATGTTGATGGTCAGTTGCTGGTGCCATTGGTCCTGGCAGTGCAGCGGGGATGCGGCAGATTGAATTATGAGTTATTCAGTTTTGATCCAGTCGCTCTCTGCTGCTAATCAAATTAATCTCTTCAGCTCAGCATTGTTTTGGAGAGTGTTTACTCTTGTGCCAATGCAGTTCAAGTGGCACACTAACGAATATACTAACTAAATCAACTTTTTCAGTGAAAGCAAGCTCTAGAAGGCTTAAGCCATGCAGAAGTCTTTACTGAAGAGTTGTAGAACGAAGTACATTTTGTCCTCTTTGTGAAGACTGCATCATTATTTTGTTTGTTGGTCCAAAGAGAAGCAGTACAGAAAGATGTACAGAAAACAAGTGTTCCGATTACTGTGTGGTATTAAATTTTATGTGTGAGGAATACAAGTACGTGAGAATTGCTCGGGCTGGTATTTTGTGGCTGGAGGCTGTGGAGGTCTGAAAGGGCCATTTGTGTTACGTGGTGCAGAAGGAGTTAAGGCCTCACATCAGCAACGCACAACTTCCTCTAAACTGCTGGTTTAAAAGTAACTTTAAAAAAAGTATTTGAAATGCCAGTGTGTTTGCTGGGAACACATTATTTACATAGTGAAATTTCCTAATTTTTTTTTCCTTAACGTAATTTTTGATTTTTAGTTGCCTGAAAGGCATGGTACCAAATCACTCGCTCCTCCTTCAGTACATTCCCATTGACTTCAAAAGACTGCTCTTGTAAGAAGGAAAGTGCTTGGTTTTGGTTTATTAATACAAAAGAGGAACATGATATAAATAAACTAGATGACTTGTGTGTGCCAATGCTTTGTTAACCTGAAAGTTCCCCGATTTGTGTCAGTATTTGCATGGGCTCTCACTGCTCCTCTGGCTGCTGTGCAACCTTGATTCAACTGCAGCAGCCACAGCCATGACTGCAATGGCCATAGGATGACTATCATTTTCAGGGCTAAGGCTGCAAATCCCGTTCCTTTTTAAATAATGGAGAGCAGACGTTTGCACGGCAGTTATTTGCATTTTAGGTTGCCTGGCCAATTAATGCCTCTTCAGATGACCTAAACTGAGGAAAAACCCAAACCCTCACTTGTTCATATGGTACTGATGTACATGGAGTTATCACTGCCCACGGTTTTAAGGAATTTTAAAGGCTGTTTGAAAAGATGAAGTTAAATATTTAATATATTAAATAGGTGTGACACAGGACTTGAAGAAACAAGCAAGGGGAGCAGACACAGCGCCTTCGAAGCCCCTGTGGCCCAGCCCGCCCCGGCCGGCAGCTCCCACCCAGGCCGCCCTGAGGGCCGGCCGGGCGGGCGGAGGAGGG
>WAAD01018845.1:2523-15106 GCA_013389945.1 Fregata magnificens
TCTAGTCGGAGCTTGGATATCAGTTCCTCTAGCTTAACTGGGGTCACCCCTGCTTCAGTCTCAGGCTCTGGCCATGCCGCAGGCACAACCAGACCTGCAAACTTCTGAGCCACAGGCACCCACCGCCCAGAGGCAGGCCACCCAGGGATGCGGCTCATTCCTTCCCCCTTATCACGTTTTCCCCAGAGTGGCATTTCACTGTGTATTGGATTTGCATGGCAAGGTTTTGGTAGTGGGGGAGGGTACAGGGATGGCTTCTGTGAGGAGCTGCTAGAAGCTTTCCCTTTGTCCGACAGAGTCAGTGCCAGCCGGCTCCAAGACGGACCTGCCGCTGGCCAAGGCCGAGCCAATCATCAATGGTGGTAGCACCTCTGTGATAACATATTTAAGAAGGGGGAACAAAAACTGCTGCGCAACAGCAGCCGAAAGAGAGGAGTGAGAATATGTGAGAGGAACAACTGTGCAGACACCAAGGTCAGTGAAGAAGGAGGGGGAGGAGGTGCCCCAGGTGCCAGAGTAGAAATGCCCCTGCAGCCCGTGGTGAAGACCATGGTGAGGCAGGCTGTCCCCTGAGGACAGAGGGGGGAGCAGTGCCATTAGATCAAAGTGAGGGCAACACATAAGCAGGACACGGTGGCCAGAAAGAGCTAAACGGTCATTATGCAGCCATTATCACCTGCAGATTGCCGTCTCCTGCAGCCATCATCCTTGCATATTGGTTGTCTGGCAGTTTCTTCAGAATCTGCTAACTCGTGGAAATGGTATAGACCAAACTTCCAAGCTGGAAGGTATAAATACGTCAGCTTACTCAAAAAGATTTTGGAAGTGGATCCAACAGCAACTGGACTGCTGAGGCTTTCGTGCTTCCCGGAGTGATACAGGGGACGCCCACACCATGACAGAGGAGAAAGGATGAGCACTCTCATTGTCAGCTAGGTAACTATTTTGCCCATAGGGTCCCAAGTTGCGACTTACAAGTTATAAGTTCCGAGTTATGAATTAGAGAACTTGTGAGTGAGAAGCCTCATGACTTAAGTGATGAATTAGTAAATTCACATGTTAGACTAGTCTGTGCAAAGGGGATTGAGCCCTTGTTTGTTATGTTTGTTTATTTTCTTTCTTAATGAGCTCATAAAATAAAGTTTAATTTACAGAGTATGTTGTCCTGTAATTTGAGAGATCCAAACGGACCATGACAGGAGGGGGCCAGCCAAGGCCAATCCACCACAATATGTTTGTATACTTTAGGTTCACATGTTTCAAGGAGTCGTAATAGAGAAAGTGTTATCTGTAACCAGCATGTTACAAAATTAGATTTTAGCTTGTGGTGTAAAGTCCCGGACCGATTTCGGACTCGGGAGAGGTTCGTAACGATCCCAGGAGTGAGATTAAGACACAAACGAGGTCAAATGCCGCCACTCAGGCCATTTTTTATTGAGTAGAACAACAAGAGAATAAAGTGATAGGAGAGGCAGGAAAGATTTAGGGGGAAACTAAGCAGGCAGTTAGAAAGATAAGCAAAGGATAGTCACCACCAAGGATCCAGCGGCGTCCCGTTGGTCCTCGGATTGCAGTCTTCAGGTCTTCAGTGGTGGGTGCACACAGCGGCTTGTTTCCATGGTCTTTTTTATACAGGCTGGCACATGCACACAACGTCCCATGCACTGTCCACGTGCCTTAGGTCTCGCTTATCACGTGGCCTTCGTGTGATCGTCGGCAGGAAAAGTATACATTTTGGCGGGCAGCTGGCTCAGCAGCAGGAAAAAGTATACATTTTGGCAGGCAGCTGGCTCAGCTTAGACAATGGCCGGCGTTCTGCTCTAGCGGTGCTTGATAAGCACAAGAATGATTTGTTGTTCCATCAAGGCTGCACAAGCCTCCTTGCGAGGTGCAGCACCGTTAGGCCTCGCATTCCAGCCGTATCTTGTCAGATAAGCATATACAAGCAAGCTTTGAGACAATTAGTTGTTATTCCAGTCTCTCACATGTGGAAATATAATTATTTCATGGATAACAGGGGTAGGGAGAGAGTCACCTGAATTTATCCAATTTGTGATTTGCAAAGGTGTCAGTGTTAGTGGTATAAGGGAAGAAATCTGAAAGCCAAAGGGATGGTTTAAGTTTCCATTTGTGCAATCACCATTTGCTATTTCAGTTCCAACTTAAGCTATTCACATTTGTTTTCTACCTTGTGCACATTAGATAAATACTAAATTGTTTTGAACTACAATGATATGATGAATTACAGTAACATTTGTCCAGAATTTGTCCAGATTTTCCTGGATTAATCTTATCACTGTTCTTTAACTTACCATTCCATCAAGGACTTCACCAGCGTATTGAGTGTATGAGGCAAGGTTTTGGTAGTGGGGGGGGCTGCAGGGGTGGTCTCTGTGAGAAGAGTTATGGGGCTGCCCTGTGCCAGACACAGCCAGTTCCAGCCAGCTCCGCAATGGACCCACCGCTGGCCAAAGCTGAGCCAATCAGCAAAGCTGGTGGTGTCTCTGTGAAAACATATTTCAGAAAGGGCAAAAACCACCACACAGGCAGAGGAGGAGAAGAAAAAAAAGTGAGAAACAGCAGTGTGAACACCAAGGTCAAAGAAGAAGGAGAGGAAAGAAGTGCTCCACGAAGCAGAGCAGATATTCTCCTGCAGCCCATGGAGTATCCCATGCCAGAGCAGCTGGATCTTTTCACAGCCTATACCATTGGTATAGACCAAACTTCCAAGCTGGAAGGTATAAATACGTCAGCTTACTCAAAAAGATTTTGGAAATAGCATTTAATAGCATTTAACAAATATTTGCTACCCAACCCAAACTTGAATACACAGTGGAAGAAAACCATGAATGTACTTTTCCAGTTGCCAGCACAATTAATTCCTCCACTGTCTTTGGGACAACTTTTCCAAACAATCCAATTACAGTTCTGCCAACATCTCTATCTCCAATCTTCACATCAAAGAACACCTGGACATTTTTGTGAAGAAAACAAAAGTGATAAAAACATGACTGCAACAAAAAATATAAGCTTTTGAAAGTATAAAATGGTAAGAAACAGTCTTTGGCTGGTCTATATTAATAGAATCCTTCAATTCCTGAGGGTGCTGTTTAAGTAATATCCTTTCAGAGCTACCAAAATCAGATTATGCAGAAAACTGTGAGACCTGGTGACTACGCATTTTGATTCTTATTGTTTTTAAGGGCTCAGTGGAACTGCTATATCACAAGTTTGTAGGTAGGGTCCAAGAAGCTTTTTTCCAGACATGCATGTGTTTAAAGCTGTATGGAAAAGATGAAATATGAAAGTAAGGAAGAACAATGCTGCTATTCCAGTGTCTTGATTATAGGGGAGACTGATATTGTTGAGGGTTGGGTCTCTGGTTTAGCCACAGTGTCTGTTTGTATGTCTTCAGATCCAGAGACCCTCTCTTCTCCTTGAGGGTGCTGAACAGTGTTCGGTAGGCATAGGCCAGGCCCCAGCACAGTGCAGTAAGTTGCATCTCTTTGGCATAGCCAGGGCATCTTTTTTTCAAACATTCTATCACTTCATCAGGATCCTGCACTTGTTCGGGAGTGAAGTTCCAGAACGTTGGAGAAGCTTTCTAGGTACCTGTCCATATTCTCCCACATGCCTTGCCATGCGTAACCACACTGCCTCGGGGCATATCCCTGTGTGATATTCCTAAATAGTTGGTTAACCTTAGAAAAAGCTGTAAAAATATTCTTGAGAAGTAGCAATAGGAGTATTTTGGTTACCTAAGGATGTTCACGATACTGAAGAGTTATTGTAACAGGGGAGTAAACACATACCACAAAGGAGAAGGGGAAGGTGCCATTCTGTGTTCACCTCCACTGAATGCCTTGTGGAGGAAAAAAGGGAAAAAGTGTAATTGTTAATTGTCTCCATGAAATGGTTCCCAAAGTACAGGGATGGCATCAATGCAGGGCCCAAATACCGGATTAAGCTCAAGGCCAGTGCTTTTATCATAATTATCCCAGGCAAAACACCACCAAGTGCTACACAGCACAGAAAACTGCAAAAGCCAAAACCAGTCTTTAACATGTACAGCAAAAAAGGGAACTGTATTGGGTCTGGCTGGGATGGAGTTAACTTTCCCCATAGCAGCCTTCATAGTGCTGTGCTTTGTATTGGTAGTTAGAACGGTGTTGATAGAACACCAGTGTTTTGGCTACTGCTGAGCAGTGCTCACACAGCACCAAGGTTGACTCTCCAACCCCAACCCCACCCCCAAAGGCCAGTAGGCTAGGGGTGGTCATATGGCATGGAATATCTCTTGGGTCAGTTGGGGTCAGCTGTCCCAGCTCTATCACCTCCCAACTTCTTGTCCACCCCCAGCCTACTTGCTGGCAAGGCAGTGTGAGAAACAGAGAATGCCTTGACTCTGTGTAAGCACTGTTCAGCAGTAACTAAAACACCCCCATGTTATCAACACTGTTTTCATCACAAGTCCAAAACATAGCCCCATACAAACTACTATGAAGAAATTTAACTCTGTCCCAGCCAAACCCAGTACAATCGGTCTACCTGTGTGAGATGGTAAGTGGAGTTTTATTGTGTGTGTAAATTGTCCACCTTTGTCGATGTTGTGATGATTTTATTTTGATTTTGGTGGGGGGTATTTTTTTTGTTGATGTAAATGAAGCTTTTGAAGATTGTGTGATGAATGTATATTTAATTGACAGTTCTTAAATATGTGTTTCGCAGACACGAGGGATGGAATGTATTGGGTTTATATGGAAAGGTTTTGGTAGTGGGGGGCTACAAGGGTGGCCTCTGAGAGAGGAGACCAGGGGCTCACCCTGTGCCGGACAGAGCCAGTTCCAGCCAGCTCCAGTCCAGACCCACATCTGGCTAAAGCTGAGCCAATCAGCGATATTAGTCCAATAATGATAAAAAAATGACCATAGTTTCTCTCCGACGTGAATGCCTCTTTCATGCTCTCCTACTAAACATGTCTAAAGTTTCTTGATCTTCTATGTGGTTTTGACTGTTGAACTTGTGGCTAACATTATAAAAGATATATACAGAAAATAAAATTACTTTTGATACACCTCATCCATTTCCTCAGAACCCAAGGAGAAGGTTTCATTCATGGCAGAGCAGCTCACCTAAGTAGCAACCCCAGTATTTCTAAGAAGTGTTGCTTGGGCTTATTCTGGATTGTGAACAAACAGAAAGAGCCTGGCTTCCTGCTAACATTCCACACACCTGTACTGCATGTTTGGTGCTTTTGGAAAGTACTGTGCTTCCTAATTATGCACTGCATACTGTATCTGTGCATATTTCTGGCCAGGAAATCCTATATGGAAATATAGTACCCCCAGATGTCCCTTTTTTGCAGAGAAAAGCTATCTTCTCTTAAGCAAATCTCTTAAAGTTCTCTGAAAAGTCAATGAGCACATAGTCACTAGTGAGCTTGTCAACACAGCAGGCTTGAATTTCCAGAAATTTCTGCCCAGATTCTTCACCAAAAACTCTTAAAGAAAATTAACAATTATTATTTCTTACTTATGTCAACATTTAATCTTATTTACAATTTGCATAATTATTTCATAATGAAATGGAAAAGAGTCCACCAGTAAGAGTGGTTGTTTCTAGTCAACATGCTCATACATAATTTGGACAAGAGGGTTTATAGCAAAATGAAAAGATGGCCAATAGAATTCAATTATTCAGGCAAAAAAAGCAAGCTGACTGTGAAAGAAAGATCTCATGATTTTTACTGACTGGGTAACATAATGACAAATTAAAGTCCTGATAAATGCAAAGTACTGTATGTGGAAAAAAGGCTATATATCCACAGTGAGGGGTCCTAAATAGGCTACTGCTCAGAAAAGACATCTGGAGTCACCCTGAGCAGTTTGATGAAAAGTTTAACTCCGGGCTCATGAAGGTCCAAGAAAGAAACTGAATGTTAGAAATTATTAGAAAGTGAAGAGGACAAGAGACAGACATAATTATGCTATGGTATACATCTGTACTGTGCACTCACACCCCAAGCGCTGCATGTAATTCTGGCTCCATCTCAGAATGATACAACAGACCTAGAAAAGGTACAGAAAAGGGCAGTATGGATGCTCAAAGATATGGAACATGTTCCATATGAGGAAAATTAAATAAAACTATGCAGCTTGGAAGAGAGAAAACTGATAAGATTTGATGAGATCTGTAAAGTTATGAGTGGCTTGAACAAAGAAAATTGGGAGCAATAATTCTCTATTTCCCACAACATAAGAATCAGAGGAGGGCATAAAACAAAATCATACGCAGAAGGTCTGAACAAGCAAAGTACTTTATGTGCAACTAAACTGTGGAACATATTGCCAGGAGATGATTTAGAGGCCTGAGCATGAGACATTTAAAAAAAAAAAAAATCAAGTTCATGACCTAAAAGTCTACTGGTGGCAATGAAATTCAGAGATAAAGGCACAGCCTGTGGCTTAGGAAGCTGAGGTCATGGCAGAGGAAGCAGCTCTGCCCCTGCCCTGTCCCTTCATGTTTTTGACTAATTCACACATTTTTCACTAGGACCACTGCAGTCATTCTTGAGTTTAGGTGGAAAGGTATTTGAAGGTGGAGACATCTAATCCCTGTTTTGTCCAAGGCTGGACTAGACATCCTGCCTCTTGCACTAGCAGAATTTTTTTTTAAAGAAATGCTGATGCATTACAATAGCCAGGTGCTCTGTTCCAACACGGCTGTGCATCCCTATCCCACTGCCACGTGGCACAGCCCATTTATCCGGCTGTCAGGCAGCTTCATCCACAATTATCTTACATGCGTTTAAGGCAAATTCTTTTGCCTTAGACACAAATCTGCAAAACTGAGTTTATTTACTATCTACAACTTTGCAAGCAGCACAATGAAGTACTACACCGAGTTAAGCAACAGGAGCTAATCAGTGACAGGACTTAGAGTTTTGACTGTATTTTAATTTAGATAGTGTGAAACCCTCTAGATATGACAAAGATTTTTAAGTCTGTCGCAGCTAGGTATGAACAGGCAGTGGAAAGGAAGATGGCAATAAGATTGAGCTCACAAAACCAAAACAGTTTTAGGAAAGAGAAAATAACCAGCATGACTGAGCTCCAAAGCAGTTAAAAAGCACTAGTCAGCTCATTGTAAACACTACAAAACAGCTTCAAGCTGTACGGCCATTACGGAGATCACAAAACAAGAATATAATTATGAATCTTAAAGTCACAATATCCTTTCTATAAACCAGGGACATGCTTGTTTAATGAAAGTTTGAGATGTGCCAGCACCTACAGAAAGGGGAAATGCCTGAACAGGTAGAAAATACTTATAAAATGGTAAAATTAGGGCATTTCTCCAAAGTCTCCCATGGCATGGGACCCCCACATGGGCCTCATTTTTGCCTGAAATCCAGCCACACTGCAGCTCACCCTGCCCAGGAAGAGTGAGCCACTGGGAGACCAGCTTTATATATAACCAGATCATCAAAAATATGGAAAAAAAGCAGCGAAACAGCCCCCATCCAACATGGAGCTGACATGAAAAACATCCCCTTTTGGGACCCAGCCTGGCTGAGGAAAGGCCACGGCCCCCTCATGCCTGTCTGCGACTTGCATGAGGCTCAGGGCTGTGGTGACTGCTGACTGGCAGCCTCCCAGTCAGCAGCGTCACCCTGGCCCCAGATGAGAGTTACCTTGGCTGTCATGCTGGGTCTCTTCCCTCTTCTTGAAGCCATCAGCTGCCAGGGTCTTCAGGAAGCAAAGGCAAGTGAAGGCATCAAGGAGCAGTGTCATCGCAGCTGACCATGGCCCCCTACAACCCATAGCACTGAGGTTCCTGCGCCTGCTCCTCCCATGCCATGAGTTGCACATGCTGGCTGCTGAGTGGACTGCCATCCAAGTGCTAGCTGACCCTTCTTAGCTTTGAAGGCTTGAGGGGAGGGGCAAGGTGCATGGATCCTGTCAGAATCCTGGCTTTTGGGATCATCCCTGAGGTGAGGTGTCCAGCTCAGGTGAGCAGTGGGAAAGGTCTGGTGAAAAGGTCTGTTCAGCCTGGAGAAGAGAAGGCTCCGGGGAGACCTTATTGCAGCCTTTCAATACTTAAAGGGGGCTTAGAAAGATGGGGCAAGACTTTTTCATAGGGCCTGTTGTGATAGGACAAGGGGTAATGGTTTTAAACCAAGGGAGGGTAGATTCAGACTAGATATAAGGAAGAAATTTTTTACGATGAGGGTGCTGAAAAACTGGAACAGGTTGCCCAGAGAGGTAGTAGATGCTCTATCCCTGGAAACATTAAAGGTCAGGTTGGATGGAGCTCTGAGCAACCTGATCTAGTTGAAGATGTCCCTGCTCATTGCAGGGGGGTTGGACTAGATGACCTCTAAAGGTCCCTTCCAACTCAAACCATTCTATGATACTATGAAAACTGCCAGTCTTCAAACCCTGCGACTTTCTTCTAAGCAAGTTTTACCCTGTCTTCGGTATGGGGCTGTATCCGGTCTGCGTGTTAAGGTTTTGGTAGTGGGGGGGCTACAGGGGTGGCTTCTGTGAGAAGCTCCTAGAAGCTTCCCCTATGTCCAATAGAGCCATGGCCAGCCGGCTCCCAGATGGCCCTGCCGCTGGCCAAAGCTGAGCCAATCANGAAACGACCCACGCTGGAGCAGTTAATGAAGAACTGCAGCCTGTGGGAAGGACCCACATTGGAGAAGCTCGTGGAAGACTGCCTCCCATTAGTGGGACCCTACGCTGGAGCAGGGGAAGAGTGTGAGGAGGAAGGAGCAGCAGAGACGTGTGATGAACTCACTGCAACCCCCATTCCCCATCCCCCTGCGCCACTCGGGGGGGGGGAGGAGGTGGAGAAATTGGGAGTGAAATTGAGCCTGGGAAAAAGGGAGGGGTGGGGGGAAGGTGTTTTAAGATTTGGTTTTATTTCTCATTACCCTACTCTGATTTTGATTGGCAATAAATTAAATTAATTTCCCTGAGCCGAGTCTGGTTTGCCCATGATGGTAATTGCTGAGTGATCTCTTTGTCCTTATCTCGACCCATGAGGCTTTCATCGTATTTTTTCTCCCCCTGTCCAGTTGAGGAGGGGGAGTGATAGAGCGGCTTGGTGGGCACCTGCTGTCCAGCCAAGGTCAACCCACCACAGGGGCCTGCCAGGGCAATCCCTGAACCCTGACTGCACTTTGTGATTGTTCCAAATGCTGGGGTGATCATGGCACCTATCCATCATGAGGTGGGGGCACAAGATGGGGGCAGCAAGCAGAGTGGCCTCCTCAGGGTCTCAGACTTGCCAAACAGGAGACGGGGTTATCTGTAGGTGGCTAAGTAGTTCTGCTTTTGACTTTGGTGAGATCAGGAGAGTTCCTTAAAGATCCCAAATTTGGGTAAAGTAGCCATAAAGGGTAGACCTTCAGGAGTACTTGAAAATGGATCATTATTCTTTTATCCTTGAGGTGTTCAATGTGCTGAGAAACAACACAAGCCTGTAAGGCACTTGGGAGATATGGAAACTTAAGTAGAAGACTTTTCCAGTTTCCTTTGTGTAAGCAGTAAGGGTATGCAGCTTGGGGCCCATGTCTGTACCCTTGGCTTTAAACAGGAAAGAGCTGCACCAAAACAAATTCATCAGACAGAAATGTCTTTTCCAAACCATTGCCTACCAAGACAGGGAAAAGGGATCCAAGGCTAGCAAATTATTTTTAGCATAACCTCGCATGCACTGACTCACTTTCAGCATTGGGAACTATGGGGCTTCAGGGCATGTTTCAAGACATTTACCCAGGTCCCCTTTAGCTAATTAGATGTGTTAGTGTTAAAATCAAACTAGTTAATATGTGTATAGGTCGTAGAAATACTTCTTTGATCCTGTTGCCAGTGGTTGCATTCTTCTTTAAATATCAAAGCAGGCCTGAAACTTTACTGTCTCTTATGTCAGAGTCTTTTATGTGCACTTTCACAGAACTGAATGAATCTATTTTGTCTGCTGGTATGATAAGTTACTGAGAATTTAGAATTATGATTGAGCTGCCTTCCTTCCATTGCATCATCACATACTAATGGTATTTGACTTGCTACTGAGTTAAGTTTTTCTGTAGAAATATAACAAAATTCAAAGATAAACTTATTTGTTATAGGAGTTGGGTATAAGCTGCAGAGAGCTGTATCATTGTAGCTGTGTTACAGGGTAGCTAAGGATTTTAACTAAAAATCAACAAAAACATTTTGACACATATATGTACCCAATCACATAAAAAAGAGGAGGTGAAAACTTACTGTAGCATTTCCCTCCATCTTTATCACTATAAACCTCCTTTATTACAGCTACCTGTTCACTATTTATCTTCTCTCAAGTTGTATTTATTATGCTTATACTAATGAAGAAATGTTACAGACTGTGGGATGTTCAGAGAAGTATGATGAAAATGGAAAAGTATTCCTCTTAGAGTGTATGGAAGGGTGTGTTAATATTGTTCGGTACTCTGAAGGTAATATTTTTAGGTTTGGGGTGAGTGGGAAGAGACCTATGTGGGACAGAGCTCTTTTTCTACTCCAGATGCATGCAAGTCACAAGGAGAATGTTGACAGAAATGTGGGAAAAGATGAAGCAGTAACTAATTCTAAATTTTGAATTGGAAAGAAGAAAAATACTGGCCAATGAGACTTTTTGTCAGAGCAAGTCATAGTAGTACATTGTTTCAAATCATGAGGTGCATGAGGACATGCAATGAGTTGGAAGGACAATAAAGAAAATATGTCCTGTCTGGGTGTCTCCTTTTAATATGGAAGAGCGTATTCACTGTAGATATGCTGAACAATACTATCCAAAGTACTACCCAGAGTTCCCTTTCACTCTTTCTCAGTAAAAACGTTGGGGTTGGCGAGGGTGGCTTCCCTGTTTATGGAAATGTAAATGTGTTTTACCTGTGTACAAATAGTAGTATGAGGTGGGAAGAATGCGCTGTGGACTCTTAATAGCACTGATGAGACTTAAAAACAGCAAGATGAGACAGGATCTCTTTTACATTATCTTGGAAAGTTTATGCACATTGGTGATGCTGCTAAATAATTTTTGGAAGAAGATAAAGTGATATTTAAAGAGGAAAAATCTCTAAAAGAGACAGAAAATATGTTCAATAAAACCTCAGTTTTACATGGAAAATCTTTTCCTGACCCTAAAGGAACAACTACGTGGGTTTTTTTGTAGGAATTTGATGTCATGACTACCAAACTGAAAGTAGACAAAAGTCAAACAACAGTATTTTTACTAACTGTGAAAAGAAATAAATCCTTACAATGAGACTGGGGGTTAATACGTTAAATTTTTTTTTACCTTTTTATTTTTCTGCTTTAATTATTCACAACTATCTTGAAGATTTTGAAGATCTCTGAAAACTCTTTATACAGGCAGACTGAGTAGTCTACTGAAACCCACACTGAATTCACTGTGGCTTTGCACAAGCACAATTTTCCTAGAGAAAAAAAAATTGAAAAAACAGGGGAAGAACTACAATAGAAGACCATTATTTCCTGTTCCATCCTCCATAGGCATGAACAAGTTGTTTCCCCTCTTTGCTGCAGCTGATTTGAAGACTGTTATCGTTTTTCCCCTTAGTCTCCTTTTCTCTAGACTAACAACCACAGTTCCTTCAATCTTTCCATATGGGCCAAATATTAGAGTAGGCATCATCTGGCTGTGTAGTTTTTAGTTGACATATTACCTTTATCCTTAAATGTGAATGGAAGTTACAGATAAGCACATTTTGTCATTTCTTGGGATTTTTTTTTTAATTGATCAAGTGATGTGCAGCTGTTGTGACATAAATTACATAGTCCATTAAAAGAATGCATTAAAACTATCTTGTGTTTCTAATATGGTTCACAGGACATTTTGCATTTTAGTTCTAGCAGATATGCATTATTTTGGTGCTTGTTGCCTTCTGGAGTAATCAAACCTTTAAAAGAAAAAATTTGCCACTGTTTGACATCCTTCAATTTAAGTAACGGTATGTGTAATGAGGTGTTTCATTGCTTCTGACGAGCTCTTTTTCAATTTAAAATGGGTATGGAAGAGAGATATTTTAAGTATATAGCATCTGACAGATTTTGATTTCTAGTAGTACTAGCATGGCAGTACTTCCATCACTTCCTTTCAGCACTGTGGCATTTTAATGAGCTATGATTTACTGTAGTGATATAGAAGTATTTCATATTCAGACTGCTTTAGTATATCATGTTATAAAGGTAAAAAGAATTCTGGCCATGACATACATAATAATAATGCTTTATAGTTCTGTAGGCACTTTCATCAATGTTAACTGCTTGACAGCTGCCAGGATAAAACTTGGATTAAGCACTGTGTTCTGTAAGGCTGCTGTAACTGAGCTTCTATTTTTGTTTCCTCACTTTGATATGGGTTTTTGATTCTCAAACCTGAATCACTGAAAAGGTGTCATCTTTACCAGGCATAATCTTGGCCCATATTATTTCACAATGCCACAATATTATTTATCTTGGTTTTTTAATGTATCGTTACCAAGCATATATTTGCCTTGGGTGAAATGTAAATAACATCGGAATTA
>WAAD01018846.1:18095-34824 GCA_013389945.1 Fregata magnificens
GCCCACCGGGGGCGGGAGGGTAACGGCTCTCCGGGCGGGGAGCGGGAGGGGGAGAAACGTCTCCCTGAAGGACGCTGCGCCGGTAGCGCCCGCGGGCAGCCTGTGGCAGGCCTAGCTGAGGGGCGAGCCCCGCCGCGGCTCCTGGATTAGGAACCGGGGGGGAAATCGGGAGGTTGCTGGAGAGACGGGTAACCGTAAGGGTGTCGTTGGAGCCGCAGTGCGGGCCTGCCCTGGCTCGCCATAGGCGATGGGGAGAGGCGCAGGCCCGTCTTGCCTCGGGCGTGCTCAAGGTGAGCTCCTCCCTGGATGGCCCCCGGTGAAGGGTATTGCACGTAATCGGTTTCTAAGGCCCCAGCGAACTGGATGCCGTTGTGAGGAGCAGAGTAATGACTGCCCTGTTGGCAGTTCTCTGAGTGGGCTTTGGGGTCTCGTGGTGCCGCTGTAATGGCCACAGCAAAGCAGACTGTGGTACGAATGACTTCGGTGTCCTCTGCAACCTTCTGCTTCAGCGGTACAGATGATGAGCATTGCAGTATGAGGGCCAACAGTGATACTGTAAACGCTTTCTGATGTACCTTGTGTTTAACATGTCCTCAGTCCTACATCTAAAAATTAATTTTACATACCTAATGAACATGAGGAAAATCTTCACAATCAAGGTAATTAAATGTCGGAACAGGTCACCTAGAAAGGCTGTGGGGTTTGTATCTTCAGGGACGTTTATATGTGACTGGAAAAGGCCTTCAGCACGCTGGTCCTGCTTTGAATTGGGAGGAGAAGGGAAGAGTGAACCAAATGACCTCCAGAGGTCACATCCAAGCTATTATTCTAATTACTGTGTTTCTTTCCTTGGGAGGAAGGGAAATTGTTTTGAAACTGAATATTTATTTTGTCAGTTTGACTCTGACTGTTAGTGCTCTGAGCTTCTCACTATTTTCGAGTCAACGAGGAAGTAATTCCTGCATTGATTGCAAAACTAAAATTCGTTTTTCTCTTGTAGAACATTCCATTTTCTGTGGAAAACAAATGGCGATTACTCGTAGTAATGTGTGGATTCTTTGGAAGTGGATTTGTCGCCCCTTTCCTTATAGTCAGACACCAGCTTCTTAAGAAATGAAGAGGACAGACTGTAACTGCACTAACTGGGTAACTGTGTTTGTTAGATTCCATAGCATAGTGGAACCTGTGGTCAAAACTGAGCTTTAAAAAGCCTAACCTCAGCTAAAACCATTATTACAATTTTCAGCCTTTTGCAGTCCAGATGCTTAGAGTTGCGGTCTGCAGTTGCATCTAAACTCAAATAATGAATAGGTTTGTTTGCTTCGCAGGGCTGCTGCACTCTCATTGACTTGTGAACTTTGACTCCCCAAAGGCCACACCTCTCTGACTGCAGCTTCTTGATAGTCTTCAGCTGGGCTAACTGACAGAAGAGTGCTACTGTTTTGATTTGGATAATAACTATAATCAAAACCATGTCTACCTTCTTTGAGGAAGCATAAGGCTACACTTCACATAATCTGTAGGAATAACTGGCATGTGTGATGTGAACAAAACAGTATGAGAAACTGTGATACTGTAAACGCTTTCTGATGTGCCAGTTAAAACTCAGTGGAAAACAAGATTTCATGAACTTCAGTTCAACCATGTCAAAACAATTACACCATCTACATACAACATTCCTAACCATTTACAGGATAAAGTCCACTTAAAATAAGGTCATTAACAGCAGAAACTATTTTAATTGATGCTTGCTGATAGATCCTAACAGACAAAGCAAGCCTCAGACATAGTTCAGATTGTGCAAGCATGCCATTTCCAGTTGAAAGGCCACTTCAATTTATATTATTCTGATTCCACTTTAGAAATACCTGGTATTGTCAATTCTATGATCTGAGAAACAATAAATCTTTTTGAGGAGCTGGAGTGACCCAAGTAGTTTCTTGGAAGAAAATAACAATCCTCTCTGGAATCTCAATTGGAACAAATTGAAGTCATCTGTGTAGTTTTTTTGCCAGTCTGATGTTTTTGACTTCCTAGACAAAGGAGAAAAAAAAATAATCAGCAGACTTGTTGAACGTAAGCATGTATAATTTCATGTAAGTCAAGGTCTCTGCTACAAAAGCATGTGGTGGATGAAGTAAAGCCCATCAAAATTCTACTTAAAGCACATATTTATAGTCTCTCTAGATTCAAAGGTAACGTAGAGTTCTTATATTTATTAATTTTTTTTTTTTCAGAGCTGAAGTCTTCTACACAGCATCTTTCAATGGAAAAAAGATAGCTGCAGTTGTGTACCGTGCTGGATGTGTCTGAATAAAATCTTAAATCTGAAAGCCTTGGGCTCTGTATTTTGTGAAACTCTTGAAGTGCTTTTGACAACTGGTGTATACTGATAACCTCTTTAAATTGAAGTGTGTTGACATTAAATTAAACACTAATTGTCTTTACATATAAAAATAGAGTGCTGGAAAAATCACGTTTCAAAACAGAAGTTGGGCTTAACATTTTTAGCTGGGTAGATGTTAAAATAGCTTTACTAAGCTATGTGGTGTGCTCCCACTTCTACCAACTTGAATATAACAGATGTTTAAATTAGTGGCCCTGTTGGCAGGATGAGTAGAAAGTCAATTTTGACATCCACTTTTGTTGTGACTACCTCATTGGCTAAAGACACAGGGTATGAAAAGCACTGGCATAACCCAGTGATAGTTACTTCACCCTTGCCAATAATGCTCTTAAGTGGTAGTATTCTGAGTTGCTTTCCTTCAGTGAGGTTTGCCGGTTTACTTTTTTTCCACCTAAAACAAACCCTTCCGCTGTAGCACAGTGCATTTAATGTGGCTTGCAACATCTGTCAGTCTGTGAACTGAATGGTTGCTTCATAGAAGTTCAGGTTCTGTTGGTATAGTTCAAATCTATACAAATGCTAGTTTGTCATCAAATACCATCAGCACAAGTGTATACAGGAGCAATAAAATACTGTTCATAACAGAATGGCTTTATGGTGCCACACATCTTTTTTTAGGGGTGCCTTTAAAATGCCAGTGGCTAGTGTTTGAAGAGTCTGAGCTGGGAACAAAAGCGAATAATACTGTCTGTTGCTACAGCTTTTTCGGTAGAGCTAAAAGCAAGCTTAACGAAGCGTGTTGATTTTGATCAAAGGGCCAGCAAAGGCTGCAGAAAAGCGGTAACGAAGAAAGTAAGATTCAGAGGAAAGATCCTAAACTATAATGGGTTGAGATAGGAAGAATGTTTTATGGCTATGACTGAGATGTATGGTATAATTTGTTTCTTGCTGTTCATGTGTGTATTTTCTGTCTGCAGAGTAATGCCTCTCAACAGAGACTTAAGATGAGTGCATCTCCCTGTGTCTCATAGAGCAAACAAACTATGTGCGTGCACTGTAGGTGACACAGCAACAGCATGCCAAGACAGCTAGGGAATCCAGAGAAGGTGACAATTTCTTGGTCTAGGGCTTGGGATTTCCTGGACGAACTCGGGTACTATAAAAAAAAATTCTCCCCTTTTTATGCAAAAATAAAAATGGGAGCTCTTGGGTGACAAAGTGTCATTTGCCTCATATTGCAGATGAGCAAGTCAAATGTCTGTTGCACAAGGCGTGTCCTGATGGAAGCCTGTTACAGAATCACATTTGTCGTATGGATTACAAATGTAACTTCCACTGTTTATTTATTTGTTCCTAGTTCACTGTGTGTGTTCTTAAATAACTTGTTTTGTTTTGTTGTTGGTATTTTTTTTTTAATTTTCCCCCTTACTCCCAAGTCCTTGATGTATTTGAAAAGAGTAAACATCGTCTGTGAAGGTTTGTCTTGTGGGCTAGGCAAAACAGTTCCTTTAGTCCCCTTAAAATAAGGTCTCCTTTCTGAATATCATCCCTTTCTCTGTACTTTTTCTATTTAAATATATTTTTGAGCATGGGTGGTTAAACTTAAAAGTTATTTTTAGATTAAATGCTAGGGACTTTCTCCTCTCATGATGTATTCTAAAACTGTAATCATCTTTTTTCACAGTGTCGTTACACTGATGGATCATAGTCATTTAGGAGCAGAGCAGTCCTGGCAGCTACTAGTTATAAGAAGTTTTCAAATTATGGCTGTTTTCCAACCCTGCCACCAACTTACAAAAATTACTGATGTGAATCACAATACCCATAACCTTCCATTTCCTGCTGTTTTACTTAATTTCTGTTACTGCAACTGTAAGGCATGCTCTGGGGGATCATCTGAACCTCCTCTGTGCTGATGGTTGTCTTCCAGCTGTTACCTGCTGTATGCTCCCAGTCTTTGTGTGCCAATAGGAGTCAAACAAAAGTTAAACCGCATCAGTCCTGCTTTGGATAAGTAATCTGACTAAATGTATCATGTTAGTCATAAACTATCATGTGATAAACCCATGTTCATTGTGTCCCATTATGAATTAATCTTTCCTTTAAAAAGAAAGTTTAGTACAATTTTGTAGCCTTTTTAATGTAATCTGCTCAGTTAACTCTTTCAAGATGTCTTGAGTACGGGTTAAGTACACGCTCTGATTTTGATCTTTGCAGCTCTCCAGTTGTTAGCTTGTATTTTTAATATAACAACCGCACACTGTAAGTTTCAAAATGAGTAGCCATATTCTCCACTCACTGCAAACTCTGTGTTATTCTTCTGTGCTGCTAAAGCTGTAATTAGGCTCTCTAGATTTGGACTATTTCTCTACATGACTTGCTTGGGCAGTTTTCAGTAATTTTCAAGCCCCATTAATTATCAAGTTCATAAGTTCTCTGTCTGACTTAAGTAATTGGTTCCCTTAGGTTTTCAAAACTTTCACTTCTGTAATAGAAACACATTAACAGATCTGTTTTGATCTATCTTTCTATTAATGCAAACTGGGGCAGTCTGCATTTTACCCAAAGGTATTTTTTACTACCAGATTTTCTATAATCTCATCACTGTTCAATAAAGCAAAGTCTAAAATTCTACATTTGGTTGCTTGGGTGGAAAATACTGGTTGTCACTGAGAGATACGTGTCTCCTCGTTAATGTTAGGTGTTTTGACAGTGTTTAGTTTCACAAAGGCACAATTCCAGGTTGTATTTGTTTGTCTGCTGTTATGAGAAGATCACTGCTTACAGCCAGGCTTGATTTTAGAAGCGTATGTCAGAGCCTAGAGCACCATCCCTCTTCAACCTTATTTATTTGTTTATTTATTTAACTGCTACTCCCAAAATTATGTNGGGATGGGTTAGCTATTAAATTCTGAGTGTTTTTTGACCTCAAATGAACCAGAATCTCATCCAGGAATGACTTCTCTAAACACATCCCACCACAGGTATTAACATGGAAATACCCAGCCCTGAGAGATTCCAGAGATGGAGGTGTCGCTATACATGTGTAAGAACGAACTGATGTTTAATGGTAATAAGTGGGATCAGATCAGATTTGTTAAAAACTAGGAATTGTGGAATTAAGTTGTTCAAAACATGAGTATGTTCCATCACACTCAGCTGTATAATAGTCTGAGTACCCAATGAAATATTTAATTTTAAAATAGCCTTTTGGGTTCCCTTTAGGGGACCTTGACTTGGTAGAAGATAAATCAACTGAAAAAACGAGGTAGAAAAATAAAACACTTGCAGGCTTGATATTATAGGCAAAAAGTAATATGTAAGCGGTGCTTCTCTATCCTTAAAATTGTATGAAGGAAACAAGTTGGTGGTTAAAGGACATCTGGGAAATAACACATCTATGTGAATGATAATCTTTTTGCTTGCTAGATGCCAATTTTAAGGAAAATTTTTTGTGGTCCCTGATTTTTTTCCAGTTTTCTTGTTATAATTTTCCCCTTCATAAATTCTGTTTTGGCTCAAACTCAAAATAGTTTCACTTTGTTTCCAGAGAGGTTCACACTTCAGCATTTTAATTACGTTAGATACCACAAGCAGTTTCTCAATTAAATCTAATCAGATGTGCTTTAGATGTCATTATGTTTTAATATTTGGAATGTTTCCAGTTTGGGGATCTTCCTGTCTTACTCTGGAACATGTTTTGTTTCATTTCATAAACACAGATGAACATTCACAAAATCTTCACAAAGTGCTCTGAAGCTATCAAATGAAGTATTTCGATGGAGAGAGTGAGTGTATCAGAGATTAGAAATTTTTAGAAATAACAAATGGTGAATGTTTGACACAAGTAGGATGGCAAACACATGATTCCTCTACATGTTTACATTATATATCTCAGAGATGTACATGGGTAGCTGGTTCTTAATCAACCTGATCGGTAAAATTCAGTGTTGACAACTGCAAGGTGATAGTGGGGCAATTTAAACTCTCGCGGAGGCGGTGTATCCTGAACGAATCATGATCACTCTAGCAGAAGATGCCATTGCAGACTGCTGCACAAAAGCATCCGCTCAGTGTACAGTGGCAAATCAAAAAGGCAAGGAGGATGTTAACCTCTTCTACAGAACGGGATGAAAAACATAACTGCAGTTACCACAGTGCCATTGTATACATACAAGTGGTATGCCATTCCTTGAACACCACATGGAATTTTCTTATTCTACCCAGATGACTGAAGGACACGAAAAAAACATAGTAGTTTTCAGATGTGGAAAGGTTTCAATGTGAAGAGGTAGTAAGCTATTAGAACTCTTTAGAAAAGAATGAGAGGAAAAAGCTATCCTCTCAAAACCATTCACATCAGAAAAATATTACTACTCCCAGTGACAAGAATTCACTCTTCACGCCTCCAAGCTGTGACTTCTGCAGTGGGTTAGGAGGCTGAAGAGGGTTTGTTTGTTTGCTAGTTAGTTTGCTTGTTTGTAAAGGGGGGAAAATGGAGCATCAACTTTGAAATTCACTAGGCAATATAGTATCATACAGGAATGAAATTTAGTATTGAATGGGAGAGGGGAATGAAGGACTTCAGTTACATTAAATGGGGTAAATATTTTGATTTGATGAAAAATATATATTTTTCAAATCAAATGTTTCTGGAATTTCTGTTCAGCGATTAATTTTACAATGTATCCTTTTCAGATCCAGTTTTCAGAAAGCAATGGGCCTTAGATTTTTTTTTTTTTCCTAAAGAACAGAAATTCCAGGTTTTGTTCAGTTGTGCATGAAAGCATCTGGTATCTGGATTTGATGAACCACACTCCTGAACCATTGTGGGCAACCCTTTCATAATAGATTGCATATTAGTACAAGAGAAATCTGGGCTAAGTTTTTTCTTGCTTTAAGTTATTGATGACCATTTGAAGTGACATGTTGCTCTATACAATAATTAGAGTATGAATTACTTATGAAAATGACATAAAAATCTTTTTACTACTAATTAAATAGCAGAGTAAAAATTCAAAGTCTTTTCTAATATAAGTTGTCAGCTACTCTTTTCCTTTTTGTGTTTTTTGCTGGCCTTTAAACAACTTGGGCTTGAGGAAGAAAATATGAAAGTAGAGATGTGGTTGTCATGACAACCAAATTAGCAGCCATTCTTGTTGAATGTAAGCAGTGGATGAGAGCTTGGACAGTATTGCACAGGCTGACACATGAAAATTATTTTTGCTCTTTAAAGATAAGAGTCATGTATACATTGCATTTCATTACCTTGGCTGATTTCCAGAATCTCAGTGTAGCAATATTGGTGGGTACTATTTTAAAAATTCAATAGAATTGCTAATGGGCAAAAAGAAAGAAAGAATGAGATCACAAACTTTGCTGCCTCCATATAAAAGGAATTGATTGTCCTCAATTTCATGAACGAGAAAATAGAGTTATAGAAAGGTCAAATGATACACACACTAAGTCATAGCAGAGCTGGGATACAATTGGGCTGTCCAGTGCTATAAAAATATTCCTGCCTGTTCTCACCTCAGTGGGGTATGTTAAAAGCCGTAAGGAGTATGTGTAATCATTATTTTCGTGCATGAGAATATGTAGAGTGGGGCATAATAGATTAAGTCTCTGGATTGTTTAACTGGAAACTGGAATGAGTATCAGGAACACAATAATACCTTAGTTCATTGTTACAGATATTGTAATTACATCTCCAATTATCACAAAAATAGTTAAAAAAAAAAAGGGAAGAATGCTGTAAGTATAGGGTATATGGTACTAGAAATAGACTTCAGAATAGCATTGACCGGTTTATGGCAGATCCAAATGAAAAGACGGCGACCATAAGACCCTCTGCACAGGTGGGAATGCATGCAATTAATTACTGTTGCAATTAAATAAAACATAAAGGTAGAATTGCCCCTCCTGTGCCATATCTGTAGATTTTATCAGAGGCAGCTGTGCTATGGCCTGTTCCTGCAAACTGTGAACACCAACCTCTGACCGACTCCCCAACCAGCTTTTGTTTGCTCTGATTCTAGCAAGAAGATAAATGTTAGTTGCTTTCTAGGATGATATGCTCAATAAGTTTGACTTGCATTTAAATCAGTTCAAAATAATAGTATTTGCTGGAATTAATGTGATCCACTGTTCCATCTTCTCTTTCAGTATTCCATGAATAATATTACATTCTTTTCTCTAGTTGTGCCACCTTTTCCATTAGCTATGTAGAGCATGCAGCTCTTTGAAAAATGTCAGTGTATAAATAGCATTGCTGAGAACCTAACTAAGCCAGAGCCAGCAAAAAAATGTGGATATATACCTTGCTGGTGAAAAAAATGTGCGTGTAAAAATTATGACAGGTGGTGGAAGGAGAGAGCTGAGAGGAAAGAGTGTGGTCTGAGGTTTTGTTTCTTTTTTCTAAAATTTTGATCGCACCATTGGACTTCAGAATTGCTTGAGGGTTCTTTAGACTAAGTGTAGCAGAAAAAAGTGCTCCATAATTCTGGACTAAATGTAGTTTTGTAAAGACAAGAAGAAAGATCTCGTCCTTGAGGAAAGGAAAACCTGGTAGCCACTAGCCTGCTGCATCAGTCAGCACAGATATTTGACTAAATGGGGCTTTACAGTTAACCAAAGCTATTACCTGTTGCCTGAAACAGTGGCAGGATGGGCTNCAATGCCATGCAGGCTATGCATCAGCTCCCCGTGCCCTCACCCCACCACTGTCACTTTGCTTTCCTGTTTGTTTTTGCAGATGTGCTGCTGTCCTCTGAATCCAATATTGCAGAAAATTGTTTTCAGCCAAACAGCAGCAGTTAAGTTGTTAACTCACTATTATTTCAACCCACTGTCAGGAGATATAAATGCCTCTTTATAGCCCAGTTGGGAGTATTTTAGTGCTAGCTTTATGAAGCTGGGTGCGGGGTGGCTGGGGTTTTTTTTGAGAGGGCAGGGGGGGTCTTCCTTTTCATAGTCTGAAGTGGCAGCACAAAGTGGGAGGTGTTCTGCAAAAGGATTTAGATACTGCATCATTAACTTGTTACGCACAGTTTAAGCGCCTCTTCCCAGTACAGAACGCCAAAGGAGAGTATGGGCACCTGACAGCTTATCTACAATTAACTAGCTGAAGATGTGACTTCAAAATTACTTAAACTTTATTTAATTCTCGGTTTGACACTGCTTTCAAGTTAAAGTAGCCCTATATCAGTTCAATTTAAATTTGCCTCTGAAATCAATTTACGTAAAATGATTTGCCAGTTACTCTAAGTAGGTCAGCAAAAACTAATAGCACTTAGATAGTTCATTTTTTTAAGAAGTTAATTCAAGTTAATTTTCCTGAGGTTTGCTCTATAGGCAACACGAAGAATGGGATGTGCAAACCCCAGAAAGCCAAGTAGAGCATTAGCACCAGTACAGTACCAAGCAGAAGGATAGGACACAGACCCTCCCATTTCTCTGGGGCATTAGGTGCATCAGTTGTGGTCTCAAGGGAGGAACCATGCCCAAGGTAGGGGCCATGTCCTAAGGCTTTTAGTGGTTCAGTTTTCATTTCATTACAGAAAGCCCATAAATTGATAGTCAACATAATTTTATGTGAGAGAAGACTTGACTTTCAGCACTTGCTCCAGTGAATGTTTAAAAACAGTTGTACAAAATTAATATTTTTTCTTTATTGGAACACAAACTCAGATCTCTTCTCTCCTAGTAAAATGCCCCAACCATCCCTTCTATGCAACAGATACTTAAATAATCCTTGACAGCTGGAATAGCTCCGGTGGGTGGTACTGAGAGCACACTCTCATCAGTGTACTCGACCCTGCGTGGATTAAAGCACACTCTCCGGAAGCCACCAGAGATCACTTGAAACTGAACCCAGGTCTCTCATATTCTGGACAAAAGCTCCCCTGGGTTGGAGGTGACCACATACTGCTGCTTTCTCCAGCTAAATTTAGATACCCCTCCAGATGCTGTGTGAACACCCGCTAAATCAGGTCATGGAGGAAAGAAAATAACCACTGGTTCTGCTTTTGAAAACAACATTACTGTCAGATACATACTGTAAAAAGTTTTTCTGAAATTATAGGAAAGGAAAAATACAATATGTCATCAGGGACTGAAAACATTCATTTCTTAAACCCCCCTAGCAATTTTCAGATAAGATTACTAAATGAAACCTTTGGTGTCCCTTAGAAATCAATGACCTTTGAAAAATTAGTGACCAAACAGAAATAGAAGACAATTCAAGGTAAGTCTATTGACAAAAGAGAAAAAAAAAAGAGTTCAAACCATCTCACTAAAGATGAAATAGTGGAGGCCACTGCCGGGCGAAAGATACTAAGTCAAGGTTAAAATGTCTCATATCTGCCAACAAATCACATTTAAGAAAAACTGCTCGCCAAAGCGTGTTTGTCCACCTGCCCTGTGAAAAAAACAGAGAAAAATTGGGACCTCAATTTTCCCAGGTATTTTTCCTCACTACCTTAGTCTTCATGTGAATAACCACCGGTGAGTTTGTACTGGTACAGGCAGCAGGTCCACGAGCAGTGTGGATGGATCTGGTTTTGCAGGGTGGCGGGGGCACGGAGTTGAACAGCATGGGTGCAAACTGCCACTGCCTTGGCGGGGGGGCAGAGAGCAGGCTCCAAGGTACACCCAATCTCAAATGGTTCAGACAAGCCAATTTTTCAGAAAAAGTCTGCAAACCCACTTTGTGAACACCGGATCAATGCAGGGTTTGGAAAGTCATACTCCCAAAAACTAGAAGTCATTACACTAAAAATAATTTTGAAAAATTTCAGCCTGTATATTTAAAAAAGCTATGTTGTTACTTGTCCTTAAGCCCAAACATTTTCCTTCTCAAAAATTTGTATCATCTCAGTAGCCATTCGGGAAAACTACAGTTTCTCCATTTCTAGCAATAAGTATCCTATGAAACTTCAACACGCATCCCATTTGGTGCTGATGATTAGCTACCTATTTGACAATCCCATTCAACTGCTGATACTTTAAAATTTTCCAGCCTTCTTCTAAAATGCAAAAGCACTTTAGGAGGCAATGCACCATCTGGCCTCATAACATCTCTGTTGTTACTCTTGCAGGATATCAAAAATTCACTGCTCCCTCCCTCTCCATCATAATCTTCTGCAGGTTCTTCTGTCACATTTAGCTCCTTTTTATCTTAAAAATATAGTAAATTTAGAAAGCATTCAAAACCCAAAAAAGAGCCAAAGCTTTATGGTATTGTCATGTCATAATGCAAATATGGTTTTAAGCTAGCAAGGATGACACTGCTAATGTCACATAAAGCAGAGGTTTAGAACAGAAGTAGTTAAGTGACTTTGGAAAAGTTCAGATTTTCCTTATTGAGTGTTTTCAGACCTTGGAGAAGATATTTGCATTTCTTGAAATACAGGCATATTTTAAAAAAAAAAGAGAAATCCTAGCAAAAAGTGCTGTAGGTTTTGTTTTGCCAGAGAAGCTATAAAATAGCAACGGGATATATTCAAAGTCTAGCTAATTAAGAAGTTCCTTTGAATTTCAAATGGACTGTAAAACTTTTGTAGAAGCAGTAAAAAAAAAAAAATTACATGAAAAATCATGTCAGCTTTTTATGCCACCATTTTATTTAGCTCTGTTTGATGCATCTTTTCCTACCTATTGATTTTGTTCCTTTTTCATATATGTGTATGGTGGTGTACATGTAACAAGAATTTGCAGAAATGTCTGAATGCTTACAGTTGGTCTTTGTTACACTGATAAATAGTATTTGTTACTTGGGAATGAATATGCACACAATGAAGAAATTAAAACCATTCGTAAAACTTTCCAATTACATTTCCCCCTATTCTGTAGTGCTCAGCCATAAAACCTGACTTTCCTAAGACTTCATTCTTTGCACAGAATGATTACTTACATAGCACTTCAATATCTGATTAAATATTGTCTAATTCTTACTTCATTTCTTTGCTCAGTTCAAGAGGTCTCATATAAAAGTCCGAAGAACTTCAATCATTCCCATACCTCATTTTCTCAACAGGCAGTGTTTTTGTATTGCTGTGTTGTTATAGTAAGTATTGTAAGTGGAAGGAAATTGAAATACATGCTCAAATGTTTGCTAGATATTCTGGTGTGCTGCCAAGGAAAAGGGAAAGAATACCCAGTAAACCGTCCAGCAGATACTACCCATCCATTCAAAGAGCATCCAAAAAGGCAGAATACTCCTTCATTTGGTGAGGCTCATAAAATTCAGGAGTACCTAAATTAGGTGCCTTTTCATGTAGTTTTGCGCGAATGCTTGATTTCCCTGTAATGTCTGGAAATAATTTGTTAAATGTCTCAGGCTTCCCTGAGAAACTGCTAGTGTCTAAAACATCACCTGTCAGAAAGAAATGACCTTTCTATGAAGAAAACAATCATTGTTTATGTCTTTTTAAATGCTGATAAACTTACATGAGACCAACAACAATAGCAAGATTTATTGTACAAAATCCCCAGTATATATGCACCATCAGGTAACTTCACATTCTCTGATGAATAAACAATTGAAGTCATAATTGCCTGTGCATTCCTGCAAATGTCAACAAAATCAAACATCTGTCATGCCAGATAAGGAAACGTGACTCATTTAATATACTTAGCACTCTACTCAGCCTTGAAAAGGTCACTCCGATTTTAACAAGCAGTGCGTGGTTTACTGGCTTCTAGTAAATGACCATGTAGTGACAATAAAGCTATGACCGTATTTGGTTACCCTTCAAATGACATATTCGATTAAGATAACACATCATATTTAGCACAATCTGTTTAATGTTACTTTTGGATATACTCTAACCCTTTCAATTACGACCAACTTTAGCATAAAATCATTTTTACCAAAGTAATGCTCATAAACCCCAGTCCCATCCCACCAAAATAAGCAGAGCAAGCCAGAACGGTCGCCTTGAAAGCCACCAATTTAAGACAACAAACAACATACAAAGCAGCATTTACTCTTCTGCCGTCTTCAGTGACAATAAACAAAATCCATACACAGTTCAATTACAGATTGAAACCTTCAGTGACATGCAGGTATTGCTTGTCTGCCAAGAGCACAAGTACTAAACACCCTTTTGATTATATTTTGGCTTCCTGCATCAGGCTCCTTGATCCAGTCCTGAATCCTGTCAGAAATGACTCATGGCAAGTGCTGCTTGTTATCCCCACTGACCTACACCAAAAGGCGGTTAGGACAGCCCAGGAATGTCTCATTTTGCACAGAGCTATTTAGCTGAAAACTGATCTTTTGAAACCGTTCTCAATATCCTTTGTTATTCTCCTGTTGGCCTGTACCCAAAATAATTGCTAATTTCAGTGAAAGACATTTAGGGGTCAATATGGACACAGTGTGGAAGAGAGGATCATACCTGCTTCACCAGATGGTGCTAAAGCAGGGGTACAACCCCTTGGTCATTCAGTCAATTTTTTGCTTGATGGCTATTGTAACCTAACACAAGAATGTAGTGCATTGGGTTTCATTTGGCCATGAAAACCCTGACAAAGCATTAATATTCTTTGTACTGATGAGTTGGTTCTGTTCCTCCTTGAAACAAGAAAACTAATCCTGAAAGATACTATTATATGGGAGATCAAAATAATCAACGTATTTCACAGACTGGTTGGCAGGTTAGAGTTAGCACAGATGCACAAATGGGTTGATCATCTCTCTGGACAGCTGGTGGGACCTGGCCCAACTCTCTTTCCTCTATTCTTCTCCCAAGTATTTGACTACTGAGCCAATTCTGTGAGCTGGCTCCAGAAATTCATTTATAATCTATGGGGGTAATTTGGGATGAGAAAACAATATTCTAAGAAGATGTGTGCTTTGAGTAAAGGTGAATTTGAGGTGCTTTAGATGTCTAAAATATGGAAGACCTTTTACAAAGGAGGAGAAAGGATAAGGGCTGTTCTTCCTTTCCATTCATTTCTGGCACACGAGAGCGCCACAAGGCCCAGTGAGGATTATACTACTTACAGAACGATTTATTTCACCCCAAAAGGATTACAAAACCCTTCATGAAGTGTCAGTTTGTTTCACACCTGCCAGTAATGCAAAATACTGATTACAGCCCTCTGTGCCAAGGTTGATCACTGCTCCCTTGAGAGAGACAAGCAGGTCTGTGTATCCAGTTCATTCCTGAAGTACTCCTTGGGGAAATGAGGTTGAATTTCAGCTGATACTCTGCTAATCACATAACCAGGCTTTGCACTGAATTGTTACTAGGCTCTCTCATTGCCTATTCCACCTGTTTTAGAGTTTGAGTTGGCCTGACAGTATTTTGCACAACACAATTGCAGAGATAGATGGCAGCACGAGGGATCAAAGTATTCAATTACAGATCAGGAAAAAATGATGCATGCAGGTTACACCTCTCTTTCCTGGAATCTGAATAATTGGCTGAGTGGAATCTGAAATAATTTCAATAAGAAAAGTAAAGAAGAATACTTTCAGAATAAGATCAGATTTAATATCTGCAGTGTTTCTTCAAAATCCACATAATTGCAATACAATTATGTTTGCAGAACAGCATCATCCATGGACTGTGGATGATGGTCCGCATACATGGGGAAAAATGTAGTTGATGGGAAAGGTTGTGAGTGAGTTGAGGCAGAACTGACGACTTGAGTCAAGGCTAGTGGTTAAAGTACAGATAAGAAGTAGAAGAAAATGCAGAACTCAGTGAATGTGAGATCCCAGTTAGCAGCAAGGCAAATAGCTTTTACCAGAAAATTAGAAAATTGGAAGAGCTGTAAGTATCAGTTATAGGTGACACACGAGGAGAATGTAGGCAACAGCTTATGTCTTATGGTAAATATAGTCATTCAGGGGAAAAAGTATTATTTGAAGGTGTGCTTATGGTCTTTTTGGTTCCCAGTTATGGTTTGGATGTCACAGTGCTGTAGTTAGAAAGACCAGCAAGCTGTCCAGTGTTTATGTGGTACAGCCTTCTGCCCCTCTCCAATGTCTGGATGACTTGAAAGCCCAAAATCTGAATTCAATATCTACTGAAGTGCTCAGTTCCAGTACTGCCAGCAACTGCTTGTTAAGCAGGAAGTAAATAGTCAGCATTTCTTATTCCCATAATGGATTAAGAGTACCCTAAACAAACAGAAGGAAATACTTTTCTGCAGATTGCATAATTCCATTGCAGAACACATTGCTCCAAAGGAATAAAACATGTGGAAGAGTTAGAAAAAGATTAGACAGATTCAGAGAGGGCAGGTCCAGTGATATGAAATACATATGATGGCCCAAATACAATGTGAACTCTTGACCATAAGACAGAAAGCCGTGGGGAGGTATCCTGGGAAAGGATCTGTATATAATTCTATATTTAGTACCTCTATATAGTTCTATAATTTCCTATTTCTTATGTTCTTGTGTGTCTGCTGCTGGCTAACCTCAGAGACAGGACACTGCATTAAGAAGACTCTTGGTCTGAGCCTGTAAGGATGTTCCTATGCAAGCAGGTTGGAATACTGTCTTAAACAACTGGTCCTTTAAGATGCACCTTTAAAAATTTAATCGTGTTTCAGATCTGGCAAGTGCATGATTAATCTTGATCATGAAGATATATTTCTCTTTGTTTTATATTTTTAATCATAATTAAGGCCATTTTTCTACTCTGGGCCATATTGCTATTTCATTTACTTAAGCCGTAATGATTAAATCTAATTTGCTACTCTGTGAAATGTTAATCCTACTGAAGACTAATGGATATAGTACACAGTTCAGTTAAGAAACAGATTCACCACGTAACCTCTATTAAGTAATTCCATTTATTTCAATAAAACTAGCTGGCACATGAAAGGAAGAATCTATGGTGGTCTTTAGTTTCCAGAAAATCATAGAATTTTTAATACAAGCACTGAAGAGATGTTTTGACCTCTTCCTGAACATATGATTTCTCACAGCAAGGAGTCATGAAAAGAATTTCAAAATAAATCCAGTTTATGAAATCTGTACTCTAAAAAAAGCCACCTAACATTTTGTGTTTGATCTTATTTTACAAGTACAATATTATTCTTTTCAAATATATGAAATGTCAGCTTGAAAATACAGGGAAAAGGGCTTCCATATCCACAGCGAACATGATTTCTCTAAAAAACAATGAAAGAAAAGCCTANTATCCACAGCGAACATGATTTCTCTAAAAAACAATGAAAGAAAAGCCTATTACTAATAAAGTATTCTCACTTTAATCACGTTTCCTTCATTACTCCCATATTTTGTAGGATATAAAAGGAGGAACAATTATTGCCTTGTTCTCTTTGATTTATTTGGCTCAGTGCCTCCTTACCTAAGTAATGTAAAATAAACTGTGCTACATGGGTCATTTATGATGT
>WAAD01018847.1:20806-51520 GCA_013389945.1 Fregata magnificens
GGCTTGGCAAGCTCCTCCGCCAGCTCCCTCAGCACTCTCGGGTGGATCCCATCCGGCCCCATAGACTTGTGAGCGTCCAGGTGGCGCAGCAGGTCGCTGACCGCTTCCTCCCGGACTGTGGGGGGTTTATTCTGCTCTTGGTCCCTGTCTTCCACCTCAGGGGGCTGAATACCCTGGGGATAACTGGTCCAACGGAACTATTCTAGTCTAGTCTAGTCTAGTCTAGTCTAGTCTAGTCTAAATCTACTTGTACAAAAGCCGGTCCCTGACTTCAGTCTCTGTGAGCATGGATGAGTTCTAACAAGTAGAAATTTCACAGGCTGTTTCTCCATAAAATGCAAGTGACTGTAAGAGAATCAATGAGGGATATAAACAAAAATAAGCCCATATATAATAAACTGCAAGGACCAAATTAAGACAGGGATATTACATTCAGCACTGTAAAATTTCACACACAGAATGAACAGTCATATAAATGGATGGTGATATCAACATGTGCAGGGTGTTTAGAAATTAAAGGTAGCATGGTATGAGTTGCAAATTAGTTGCCCATATTGGCTCGATAGTCAGTAAACAAGTCAAATACCAGTTTTACATGCAAGAAAATCTAAAGGGAATGGCTGAAGAAGAAAAAACATGTCCTTTGTACCTGTTAATCTACAAAACACCTAGATCAGTCCTTTTTTTTACATTTAAAAAGGTGTTTTACATTTTAAAAGGTGTTTTATACATAAAATGGAGCACAGATAGTTCCAAGTTTCATTTTACATTCCCAGGTCTCAAGAGCCAAATTCAGTTCTGATGTCACACAAAGCTCCCAATGTACCTCAGTTATTCTCCATTTATGTTCAAGACCGTGCAGCTATAAAGGATCCTAGATTTTTTTTTCTTGCAAATAAAAAACATTCATTCTAGGTAGTAATATTTGCACAGTGCCTATTATGACAGGATAGATCTCTAATTGGTGTCTCTGGCAACATTTAAAACACAAACACATTTAGTCTGCACGGTACCAAATCAAAACAATACTGAGTTTATCCAATTCAATACCAAATAAATACAAAATGAAGCAACAGTGTTATTTATCCCTATTTTATAATTCATTGAATCTAATCAATTACATCTAACATATTATATCAATTATAGAATAACAGTGGACAGAGATCAAAGATATGAATTGAGTTGAACCTAAGTGGCTGAAACTGAAATCCAGATTTAAATTCCTTGAACTCTTATGGTACCCAGATCCAAGCATTGCCTTGCACTGTCTTCTATAGATATAAATTTTGCAATATGATATGGCAAGGCAAGAAGCTTTGTACGGTTTAGGAGTTCTGCTATAATTGAAAACCTCTTACTTTCTCAAGGATCTGTCATGGTTTAAGCCCAGCCAGCAGCTAAGCACCACAGAGCCACTCACTCACTCCCCCACGGTGGGATGGAAGAGAGAATCGGAAGGGTAAAAGTGTGAAAATTCCTGTGTTGAGATAAAGACAGTTTAATAGGTAAAGAAAAAGCCACACACACAAGCAAAGCAAAATAAGGAATTCAATCACTACTTCCCATCGTCAGGCAGGTGTTCAGCCATCTCCAGGAAAGCAGGGCTCCATCACGCATAACAGTTACTTGGGAAGACAAACACCATAGCCCCTTATGTCTCCCCCCTTCCTCCTTCTTCCCCAGCTTTTATTGAGCATAATGTCATATGGTCTGGGATATCTTTTTGGTCAGTTGGGGTCAGCTGTCCCAGCTGTGTCCCCTCCCAACTTTTTATGCACCTCTAGCCTGCTCACTGGCAGGGCAGCGTGAGAAGCAGAAAAAGCCTTGACATTGTGTAAGCACTGCTCAGCAATAGCTAAAACATCCTTGTGTTACCAACACTATTTTCATCACAAATGAAATCTCACAGAATAATGAATATTGCAGGCTTTATTTATTTCTTTTTACTTTGAATTGTTGTTTTACTATTCATGCTTGTTATGCTGACATCTCTGCTTCCACACTCTTAAACAACGAGCCCCTGCTGTCATCCTGCTCTTTATGGGAGGGACCCACAATACACGTGGTCACAGAATTCTTGGCAGGGAGAGTAAACCTTGGACAGTCCTCTTGTCAGACAAGCAAAACTTCTGAGCCCTCTTGAGGGTTACCTTGCCACGTGCAGATGACCCCTACCCAGGACATAATGGACATAATTTGCCAGCCTACATTTGTTCAGATGAGATTACTGTATTCACCTCAGCTTAAAAAAAGAATCTAACTGGTTTTGTTATTTTTAAGAAAAAAAAAAGAAAAAGATCAGGCATGCAGATGAGGCCTGCTTTAGCTAAATATATTCTCTTCAGCCCTTCTGGCTCTTCTGCAGATGGGGTAGACGAAGATGGCCTGTGCCTCTGAAGTCCCCAGGGAATGCTGGGCAGTTCAAGGATATTCCTTGCTGGTGATTCACCAACAAAGACAACCCTATACATTCTATGCTTCAGATCATCAGGTTTACACATTTGACAGAATTTGTGATGTGTGGACCCTACTAGATATCTTAAGAGGCTGCAAACAGGGTATGTTGGTGATTTTTTGTAAATTTAATTTTGAGAGGAAAAAAGATCCCATGTGTCATATTTATGCCAATAAAGTATATGGTTAGAAAACAAAAGATTAATTTTCCAATTGTTTTTCAGCTTTAGCATTCTGCTCCCACAAAAACCAGTTTTTCTTGATTATCAGGAACAAATAAGCAAAGACTAACCCTAACTAACTGATCTGTCATTCAGGGCAGCTACATCCTCTTTGGCAGTAGTATAGTGCAAATAAAGACTGGGCAAGCTTATCTTTTTTGATGCATTAGAGTAAACTACAATTCCCAAATGACAGGTGGATTAATTCTACATACCTGTGTTTATCTTCAACTATGTCTCAACTATAATTCAGAAAAGTAAAAAAAGAAAATATCCTTAAAAGATCAGCTCTCTACATTAACTCTTTCGCTCCTACAAGAAACATACATGTATCAAAAAGGTGGGACTTCATAGGCATGGCAAGGCAAATAAGACTACAGACAGCTAATTATCACAGGAACCCATAGATTCAAGGAGTCACCCTTAAACCTATGTCACTGGTGCTGTGAGGCAAGAGGTGCAACTATTGTTCTGCTCTTCACGTCATTCTTTGTTGCTGAACTTACGGTGTGCAGCTTCTTTCCATGACTCTTTTCTTTCCCTCTTCTCCTTGCAACACTCAGCAGTCTCCAACCTTTACTTCCTGAGGGTGCTCAGTTGCTCTTCAGGAAAGGTGTAATATCCCTCCAAAGCATCCTACCTGACCCACTCAATTTCTTCTTAAAAGAAAAAAACAGACTAACCAAGATCAAGCAGTGAAGAGAACATCACTATCTGTCATGGATGAATATGTTGCTACTTGATAGGAAGTAAGTAAGTGCACCCTTCCCTTCTGTATGACAATATATTTAATTCCTTCAGACCTTCTAGGTTAGGTCAAGATCTCAGAGCTTAAGCCTGTCTTTATACCCTGAGTAAACTTGGATTACAGGATCTAAGCCCCTTTTTCTCTCATATGAGTACTAGTATGGTTGCAAGCAGCTATTTGTTCTTCAAAAAAGTGGTTTCCAAGACTTTATCCAAGTCCCAGATGTATGCTGGACCCTGGAAGGTCCTGCCACTTTGAACATGTCTTTGGTCCCTCCCCTCAGAGAGCATCCAAGCTGACTCGGGTAAATAAAGTGAGAGAAGTAACAATTTTAATCCTGAAAACTTGGAAAGAGAGGATTAATACACATCACCTAGCAATCTGTGTGAGGACCAGTGTGTTTGGAGAAAATAGAAATAAGTTAATAAGAGTCAGTGTAGAGCAGGAGCTGCATGGGGGAAATGTTATGGGTACACAGGGCTCAGCTTGAATTACATCTCAGCACACATAGCAAAGGATGCATGCAACAGTCTAATAAACTTCTGCCTCTGACACGTAGCTGGTACCAGAAGGCAACAGAAAGCTGGGATCATCTACATATTTGTCACTAGGCAAAAAGAAGACTAGCTGGATATGGCAGTAGAGAAGGAGGGAGACAGCATACTACAAAAGATGGTGGAAGGGATGAATAGAAGATCATCTGTCATGCATTTAAAGTTGGTTTAACCAACATAACATTTAACTGTTAAAATTTTGAGAATTAAGACCTGTAATTTCTCTCTATGCCCCCTCAGAAAGTCCACACTCCATATATTTTATACCATGACTTTTATTTCTATTCCATTATAAGACTAGACTAGACTAGACTAGACTAGACTAGTTCAGTTGGAAGGGACCTACAATGATCATCTAGGCCAACTGCCTGACCAATTCAGGGCTGACCAAAAGCTAAATTATTAAGGGCATTGTCCAAATGCCTCTTAAACACTGACAGGCTTGGGGCATTGATCACCTCTCTAGGAAGCCTGTTCCAGTGTTTGACCACCCTCTCGGTGAAGAAATGTTTCCTAGTCTCCTGTCTAAACCTCCCTTGGTGCAGCGTTGAACCATTCCCATGCATCCTATCACTGGATACCAGGGAGAAGAGCTCAGCACCTCTCTCTCCACTTCCCCTCCTCAGGAAGCCGTAGAGAGCAATGAGGTCGCCCCTCAGCTCCCTTTTCTCCAAACTAGACAAACACAAAGTCCTAAGCCACTCCTCACAGGACATGACTTCCAGCCCTTTGGAGCCTACAAAAATATTTTACAGAATGTTTAACTGTCCACAATAGTACAACAAATGTATATAAGTGCATCAGCCTTAATTAATCTTATTTCTTTAAAAAATTAATCTTTCTCTTGTCCTCCTGGAAAATCAATGCCAAAAGTGCTAACACAGTTGTCCTTCTTGCTCTTCTATGATCCAGTCTATCTACTTTCAGCAGTAAGACCTGGATTCATCTCATCTATCTCTGGATTTTTAGCTGGAATTCTAAGTGCGTGGTGGTGTACAGTGACCATAAAATGCCTCTGTAGTCAACAAAAAGAGGTATCTGCAAAGGGTGACCCAGAACTTCAGAAGGCATTTCACTCTATGCAGATTATAGAGGGTTGTATGGACACTCTGCTTCTAGCCTAGGTAACTCAGTTAAGTCTCTGAAGCTAGGTGGAATTAATCCTTGACTGAGTCTTATACCTTGTAGCAGCTTTGTAGCATCTGCTTTCTGGCACATGGCAGTTTTCTGGCCCAAATGGTGTTAATGAGATGAGTTAGCAAAACATGCAGCGGACAAATGAAATCAGGGTATTAGAGGTCCTCCTTTGAGAAAAGATAAAGATGCTGCTAAATTTAACAAAAGTATAGGTTTTTTTCTGGGGATGTTTTGTATAACTGTAGAAAAGATGTAAGTCAATCCTGACTCTACAGTTCAGTGTTCGCATATTGCCCCATCACATATTGCCCCATCAAAACATGAGTCTTTGGTTTTGTCTTATGGTATTCCCCAAATTCCCTACATTACCTGCAAACAACCAAAATTCAAGTACTGTAGGTATTTTTTGCACTGAATGGAATGAAAAATTAAATTTGTATTTGCCTGCATCTTAACTGTATATGTTTCTAGTTATCTAAGGTTCTGATTTTGCTACATTCTGGAAGGGCGTAAGACCAGGAAACCTTAACTCAGCATTAGCAATGATTCTTGACACTGAATATAGACATCATGTACAAAAAGAAGGATGAGCTTTCTTTTCATTTGTCATTGCCATGACATCATCTAGAATAATTCATTCTAATCTTAACACTATAGAGTTTTTAATAAAATTGCAAGACTTCAGAACTGAAAAACAAATTATTAAGAAGATGCTATGATAACATTTTGTTGAAAGGTGACTTTTTCCACAAGCAGTGAAGCAGTGGAAATGTAACAGCATTCAGAAAATACAGAAAAGTGTAAATACAGGGAGTAGCTGAAGTTGTTCCAAAAGATTCTGACCTGCTGAAACAGGAAAGCTGAATAAATAGAACATGACTGAACAGTGAGAACAAATAAATTGTGAATAGTTCATTAAAATGGGTGATGCAGGTTTCATTGTGAGTAATTCCAAATGGTACTAGGAAGTATGTGATAGGTGCTATAGGAGACAGTTTCATGTTATTAGGCATAGATCTCTTAACCTGACTATTCAAAGCTGTTGCACATGCGCAGCCATTGAGAGGTCAGAATGCTCTACCTCTCTAAAATCCAGATTGTTTGCTTCAGGTAAGAGTAATCTGTTCTAGCTTTAGCAACCAAGCTAACTAAGCTAATTTAGATGCCTAAGCCAGAGCTAGTAACCACAGATGTTCTCCTATGGAGAGAAATATGGACAGAAATAGGCACCTTCAGAGAGCAAAACAACTCATCCCAAGGCATCTAAGGATCCTTGACAATGTCATTAATGACCTGGATGATGGGGCAGAGTGTACCCTCAGCAAGTCTGCATATGACACCAAACTGGGAGGAGTGGCTGATACACCAGAGGGTTGTGCTGCCACCATCGACAGGGTGGAGAAATGGGCTGACAGGAATCTCTTGATGTTCAACAAGGAGAAGTGCGAAGTCCTGCACCTGGGGAGGAATAACGCTAAGCACCAGTATACACTGTGGGCCACCTGGCTGAAAAGCAGCTTTTCAGAAAAGGACCTGGGAGTCCTGGCGGACAACAAGCCAGACATGAAGCAGCAATGTGCCCTTGCTGCAAAGAAGGTGAACAGTATCCTGGGCTGAATTAGGAGGAGTATTGCCAGCAGGTCGAGGGATGTGATCCTTCCCCTCTATTCAGCACTGGTGAGGCCACACCTGGAGTGCCATGTCCAGTTGTGGGTTCCCCAGTACAGGAGAGAATTAGACATACTGGAGAGAGTTCAGCAAGGGGCCAAAAAGGTGACTAAGGGACTGAAGCAACTGACATATGAGGAAAGGCTGAAAGAGCTGGGACTGTTCAGCCTGGAGAAGAGAAGGCTCGGAGGGGATCTAATTAATGTATATAAATATCTGAAGGGAGAGTGTAAAGAAGATGGAGTCAGGCTCTCTTCAGTGGTGCCCAGTGACAAGACCAGAGGCAATGGGCACAAACTGAAACAAAGGAGGTTCCTTCTGAACATCAGGAAACACATTTTCACTGTGCGGGTGACTGAGCACTGGCACAAGTTGCCCAGGGAAGTCCTGGAGTCTCTCTCCTTGGAGGTATTCAAAATCTGGAATCATCTGGAGAGGGTTCTGGGCAACCATCTCTAGGTGGCCCTGCTTGAGCAGGGGGGTTGGACCAGATTATTTCATAGAATCATAGAATCATTAATGTTGGAAAAGACCTCTAAGATCATCAAGTCCAACTGTCAACCCAACACCACCATGCCTCCTAATTTCCTCCTAATTTCCCTTCCGAACTCAGCCATTCTGTGATTCTGTGAAGGAAGCTTACATATTCCACCCTCAACAAAAGCTTGTTTCTCTGACTTGATTATGAACAGAAAGACGGTGAACAGCTGAGTCTTAGAGGTTCAGCTTTCAGACATATGAAGTTAGGTTAGACGACTTTGATGAGTTTCACTCACTGTTACCTAAATACAGATTTAATTGCTTAAGTAGCCAGCTTTTGGACATATACGCATAGGCAAGGCCTTAAGATGACTTCTGGATTTTTAAAAATTTAATTTTCTCCAGTTGAGTAAACTGTGAACAAGGTCCAAACTAAAATGTCAAGATTATAAAACTTNAAGTATGTGATAGGTGCTATAGGAGACAGTTTCATGTTATTAGGCATAGATCTCTTAACCTGACTATTCAAAGCTGTTGCACATGCGCAGCCATTGAGAGGTCAGAATGCTCTACCTCTCTAAAATCCAGATTGTTTGCTTCAGGTAAGAGTAATCTGTTCTAGCTTTAGCAACCAAGCTAACTAAGCTAATTTAGATGCCTAAGCCAGAGCTAGTAACCACAGATGTTCTCCTATGGAGAGAAATATGGACAGAAATAGGCACCTTCAGAGAGCAAAACAACTCATCCCAAGGCATCTAAGGATCCTTGACAATGTCATTAATGACCTGGATGATGGGGCAGAGTGTACCCTCAGCAAGTCTGCATATGACACCAAACTGGGAGGAGTGGCTGATACACCAGAGGGTTGTGCTGCCACCATCGACAGGGTGGAGAAATGGGCTGACAGGAATCTCTTGATGTTCAACAAGGAGAAGTGCGAAGTCCTGCACCTGGGGAGGAATAACGCTAAGCACCAGTATACACTGTGGGCCACCTGGCTGAAAAGCAGCTTTTCAGAAAAGGACCTGGGAGTCCTGGCGGACAACAAGCCAGACATGAAGCAGCAATGTGCCCTTGCTGCAAAGAAGGTGAACAGTATCCTGGGCTGAATTAGGAGGAGTATTGCCAGCAGGTCGAGGGATGTGATCCTTCCCCTCTATTCAGCACTGGTGAGGCCACACCTGGAGTGCCATGTCCAGTTGTGGGTTCCCCAGTACAGGAGAGAATTAGACATACTGGAGAGAGTTCAGCAAGGGGCCAAAAAGGTGACTAAGGGACTGAAGCAACTGACATATGAGGAAAGGCTGAAAGAGCTGGGACTGTTCAGCCTGGAGAAGAGAAGGCTCGGAGGGGATCTAATTAATGTATATAAATATCTGAAGGGAGAGTGTAAAGAAGATGGAGTCAGGCTCTCTTCAGTGGTGCCCAGTGACAAGACCAGAGGCAATGGGCACAAACTGAAACAAAGGAGGTTCCTTCTGAACATCAGGAAACACATTTTCACTGTGCGGGTGACTGAGCACTGGCACAAGTTGCCCAGGGAAGTCCTGGAGTCTCTCTCCTTGGAGGTATTCAAAATCTGGAATCATCTGGAGAGGGTTCTGGGCAACCATCTCTAGGTGGCCCTGCTTGAGCAGGGGGGTTGGACCAGATTATTTCATAGAATCATAGAATCATTAATGTTGGAAAAGACCTCTAAGATCATCAAGTCCAACTGTCAACCCAACACCACCATGCCTCCTAATTTCCTCCTAATTTCCCTTCCGAACTCAGCCATTCTGTGATTCTGTGAAGGAAGCTTACATATTCCACCCTCAACAAAAGCTTGTTTCTCTGACTTGATTATGAACAGAAAGACGGTGAACAGCTGAGTCTTAGAGGTTCAGCTTTCAGACATATGAAGTTAGGTTAGACGACTTTGATGAGTTTCACTCACTGTTACCTAAATACAGATTTAATTGCTTAAGTAGCCAGCTTTTGGACATATACGCATAGGCAAGGCCTTAAGATGACTTCTGGATTTTTAAAAATTTAATTTTCTCCAGTTGAGTAAACTGTGAACAAGGTCCAAACTAAAATGTCAAGATTATAAAACTTCCTTTTCCATAAATAGCTGTTCTGATACCTTACCTGATCTGAGCTATTCTTTTTTCTTCTGGAAATGAATTCATAGGGGAAGAAAAACAAAATTACACAGTGCAAGCACAGCAACTACAGCATAATTGTTGTCAACAAAAACTACCACATAATTGTAACATAATCTTTCAAAATTTTTGACCTTTGCCTTATTCTTAGGAAATGTTATTCCTGTAGCTAATTTAGTCTGTAAGTGGAAATTTTGCAAACTGCCTTGAAGTAGCTTAAAAATAGCTAAACAAAAGCACACAGAAGATAGATAGTCAACATGAAGTGTAATTTTTGACTGGATTCTCTTCCTAAGGTATGAATATAACAAAGTATTTATTGGAAGCCACTCAGGAAACTGACATTACTTAAAGCTTTGTAAATATCAAACTAAGACAAAATTACTGTGCACATAAGTCTCTTGAATTTTTAAAGTGCTTCCTCATTTTGTTCATGCAAATAGGCCCAGATAGCGTAAAGAATCGTAATTCCTCAGCTGAAAGTTACTGTTCCCATTCATCACACTCCTCAGCTGAAATACAGTCACTATCATTGAGGCAAAGAATCATTCAGGCTGGAAGTGACCCTGGGAGGTCTCAAGTCCAACCTTCTGCTCAAAGCAGAGTTAACATTGAATTCAGAGCAAGTTACTCAGGGATTTACCCACAGCAAGTCCATGCTGACTATTCTGAATTACCTCATTTTTATCCATGCACCCAGAAGTGGCTTTCAAGCAGACTTGCTTCACAATTTTCTCAGAGACCAGCCTGAAATTCTCTGGATTGTGCTTCTTGCCATTTTGAGGACAGGGTATTTGCTTTTCTCCAGTCATCAGGAACCTCCCTGCCCCAACACCTATGACTATTCAGAGATGATAAAGCCACCACCCTCCACATCCTCGGAGGCATCCCATTTTGTCCCATGGACTTTGATGGGTCAAGATTTCTCAGAAGAATCCTGACTCAATTCTTTTCCACTAATGTTATTCCTCTCCTCCTTAAACCCAGACCCTAGCACAAAGGCACAAGTGCAGACTAAGACACCAGCAATTAAAATTTCCAAACTGTGCACACAATAACTGGAAATCGAAGTGAGGCAACTTCTTACATCACTCATACATTATCACAAGAATACATCTAATTGTGTACTAAAGGTGGGATTCTTAAATAAGTTTTGTCTTTGAAACTTATACTGAGAGTGATCTAATTTTATTCAGGCATCTAAAGCTTAACTGTATAGAAGTGTAGTCATGTTAGTTTAAAACCTTCTCATCACAGGGTCAGCAAAGCAGAAGAAAAAGGAAGGAAGGTGCGGCTGGGGATGCAAAGAAAAGCCAGAAACACTCACCTCTGGCTTAGACTAACCCATCACAGAATGACCTACTCAGCTGAATGCCAGCACCCTTGGCCATTTTTACAACCCATGGAGACAGACATCTGCAATGAACAAGTCATAACTCTAAACCAGAGCCAACAGTCTTCTGGGTGTTCTTGCTGACTACAGAAGCAGCATGGGGTAACTACCTTTGAGACAAACCATCATTTGATGAACGTTGATTTCAACAGTAGTTTCAGCTTAACAAAAGTCATAACTGACCCACAAACAGATGTTTTAGTGTAATTCAGTAGACAGTATGGAGGGAAAAGCATACAGTGAAGCTACGAACTATTTCAGCCAGCACTGTCAGCCAAATAAATGCTTGTCAGACTGCATCCCTGGCTGAATAAGATTTAGATATCTAAAGTCAGACTAGACAGATCCCATCTCTTATGTGTACACAAGGTAAACCTGGAAGTTTGTATGTGTGAAATACTTGAAGCTCTATCTTTAAAAAAAAACACATCACCAATGTTTTCTGTTATTTCTTGGTATGTTATGTGCAGATAATAAAATTGTGAGAGACTTCTTATAGCTAATGGTAAGTTATTTTCAAATACAGACTTAGGAAGTTGGAACCAAAGATATGAGCATTTCCAGGTATGTACCAAATACATGGTTACGGGCTAATACTTGAAGATTCTTATCTTTTGGATGTGAATGTTGGCTTAACTCATTTCCGTGTTTTTCTATTTTCGCTTTGAGGGAAATTCATAGTTCATTTCAGCAATTTTAATTCTAAATCTCCTCTTTTGGAGGCTTAGTTTGGAGGAAATTAGTATTTGTTCTTGGTGGAGGAAATAACAAACAGCATTTTAAAAAGTCTGTGTTTATAAATAAATATTTTTAGTATGTTGAGTTTTCTGTATAAGCAATTCCTAGCTTACTGTCCAAGTTTAACTTACCATTTTTGTCTCTGAAACGCTTATACGCTGCTAGACATGCTGAAATAGCTTAATAATGCAATAAATACATGCATTCATTACTTATTTAGTATAGTACCAGATGAAAAGAAAGCAGCCAGTGTCACCCACGGATTTTCTACTTTGTTAGAAATTATCACGATAGTATTGACATTGAAAAGGAAGCAATATATATTACTGGGGTTTGCAAAATGAAGAGGTGAAAAGGGGCTGTTGTGCTGCTCCTGGTGCCGCAGTTGTTGATGATGGAATTTTCTTTCTGTTGTTATAAATGATCTGGCCTGAGAATTTCCACTCTAGTGTCACTCAGAGAAATGTTAATGACTTTTCAATCCCACTTTTCTTTTTTATGTCAGTGTGCTACCTAAGTTCAAGGCACTGTCTTACAATATATTTATGCTCATAAATTAAATCAGCAGGTGATCAATGTTTAATGTTTACACTGCAGACACCTCAAGATTCTTTAACACCTAATTACATTTGTATTATCAGATTACTGTAGACAAACTCTTGGACCAGACTCTCATCCACAGCAATATATGTTATGACATTGATTTCAGTGGCATTCCATTGAAATGAGGACTTATATGAATTAAGAATCTAATTCTTAATGGGAGAGAGGTTAAAGCTGAGGGAGGGGTAAGAATACAGGGATAGCCTTTTGACGTTTTTCTCAGACTTGATTTGATTTTTAAAGATGGATCACAGAAGAAGAAAACCTGTCAAGGTTTGTATTAACCTAACACGTGTTAGCCTCTTATATTACAAAGAGTTACAGTATCACTATTAGCAATAAATAAGAATATTTAGGTGACAAGTTACACAGCACCACCACCCAGTTTCCATTAGGACCAGGCTGTACATATGCTTTTATAGCACAATTGCCAACATAGAATCTAAACATAAAGGTTCATCTATTCTAATTTTCCTCCATACCTTCAATTTTAATATAAGAAGACAACAGTGATGATATAGCAGAAATTCTCAGTCACATAAGCAAGTCTTTCCTCCTTCTGTTTTCTTCTGGATTCATTAAGGGTGGTATTTCCACAGCAGGCTTCAGAAATGAGAAATCCCATCTGCACAAAGGATTACTTGTCTCATTGTACCAGCACATAATTTGTTTTATAATTTGACTAAAAATGCATGTTTTAAAACTAGTATTAGTTATTTAGTAGTACTAAGAAGCCATAATTTGAATCAGGGTCCTATTGCATCTACTTTATTCAAACAAGGGAAAGTCAAGTTTTCCTGGCTATCCTAAAATCTGGTCAAGACAAAAACTATAATCAAACAAGATGAAAACTGAAAACAAGAGAAAACAAAGGGTGAATTTAGCAGTAATAGTAACACCGACAGTAACATGTTATATAGCCACATGCACAATTTCAGTATTTCAGAGTCATATTTAAATTATGATTCTTTTTATAAATAAAACAGACATCAGCAAAGAATATAAAACTTTTTTGTTGCAATGTGTGTAAAAGGCATATAATGGTACTTATTTGTGCAAACAACATTAACATTTGGATTATGTGATAAGCTAGAGTCATAAATTTAAAAACCCAAAATTCACAGGAATAAATATGTACCAGCAAAACAGAAGTTGAAAATTAATACAGTACTCTTTATTCCTGGAAGAATTTTCAGCACTTTCATCGCAATGAAGAATTCTACACATTCTGGTGGAAATTTTTGCATTTAAGGGATTTTTACGTTTTTCTTTCAGTTCTTTCCTCAATTGTATTGTGCCTAGACAAGTAAATCACCTAAAGCACTGTCATGAATAATTGTGACTGAAACATGCGCAATACTTGAAAATCTGTCCTTAAATTTATTTCTGATAGCTATATAGAGAAGAATATCTGTTTAGATAAGCCTAGTAATGCTTGAAAAGGCAAGTAATTGCTCACCTTGCAGTAACTGGTTCTGCGGGATGAGGGGTTTACAAAGATTCTACTCTCTTTGTGCATCTGTATCACCGGTATGAGAAATGTAATTCCTTTCTAATAAACTAATAAGAGGCATGGCAACTTCATCAGCTTCCCATTTTACTCAGTAATAAAGACACCTCATTGTCAGGACTCCAAATTTGTCGAGACAGAACACAGGCTTGAGTAGCTTAGCTACGATAATATGAATAAGGATTCTTTCTTCTTTAACACAGTAAAAACTTGGAGAGTTGCAAGCAGTGTCTTATTTGTGGAGATGAATAAGAAGCCTACTGTATCAACAGTCCATATAAATTGTCATACATTCTAAGATTTTCTTCATCATTAAAATGTGGCATGTATATTTGCCATTTGAAACCCACTCAGACTCTTTGAAGGTACTCACTATTCTGAAAATGTGAAAACCAGTTTCAGTGGAAATGTAATTGTGGATCTAATCCAGACCTCTCTAGGAAGAAGAAAATCAGTATAAATATATCCAGGATGCAAAGCTGTGCTTTGGCTTGAGAAGTAGGTCTAGGAAAAGAAACTGAGGAAGGGATACATTAATTTGAGGGTAAACCAGCTGCAGTGGAGAACCTAAGCTGAATGCTTTCATGGAAACCTGTCTAGGAGGACCCAGTATGAGCTCAGGAATGACTTTACTTTTCAGTAACTAAGCCACGAGGAAAACAATCTCCAAGGAAAAGTGACGAACAAAACAGGTACTGAGGATCTACTAAACCAGGAACTCTGCATGTAGCCTGAGAAGTACAAGTAGAAATTTTAGTCCTTTAAGCAACCTTGATAAATAGACCTCAACCAACTACTGAATGAAAGGTAGTGCTCTGCCTATTGGTATAGAGTATCCACACCACAGGCTGTATAAACTGTTTTTATGCTACAGTAAGTATAAGGATGGGAGAGTTGAAGAGCAGAGAACCAGTCCAAAGGATTAAAAGAGAACATGGAAATCCTGATTTCATGTTGTAAAATCACATCTTGAAAATTATTTCTGAAAAATGACTTTAAAAAAGCTGCAATGTTTGGATTATCTGGCAGTAGCTGGGACTTTTGAGTTCGTCAAGTTCCTACACTGTGGAACTCAGAAATACTGTGATGCCATCTTTTTAGGAAACAAGAGTTATTTGTACTCTGTTACAAGATACTCTTTATCAAGTGTACCTATTTTACACACTGTTACATAAAATGAGCCAGGGACCATTTTCTGGCTCTGAGGTCAACGTTTCAGCTTCAGCTGCTGCGCATCTAAACCTCATATTGAAGCTTATAGATCTATATAACACACAAGTTAACACCATCTAAGCACCTGAATGAGTCCAGTCTATGAGGTGGTACACTGAAGACTGCACCCATCACTAACAATAAGATTGAGTTCATTTTACATCAGAGGCCAAAGAGGATACAGTGGAAACTGCTTTTTGTGTCCTATGCAGACAGTTGTGCTGACACTACTCAGTTTTCTCCTAATAATCTACTTAACAGTATATGTAAATCTCTTAATCTGAGCGGTTTTGAACCCTTGGTTCCCAGTTGGAAGGATACTGTCCCAGATACCATGCCGGAATGATAAGGTAGTGGGACAATGTTTACCATTTCTGCTGGACCTTCATGCAGAAAGAAGAGCAAAATTGATGGGAATGCAGAAAACAAAAGAGCTTGGCTTTCCAGTTCAAAGAGAAGGAAGCTCCCAAGGAAGGCAGAGCCCCAGAGCTGCTGAAGAGAACTTCATGGTGAACAGAGATGCCTACTGTGCAGCCCTGATTTAAGTTCTTATTCAAACACACTCTCTTAGTCACCATTTCATATCAGTCAGCTCTAGGCTGTTCTTCACACAGGATATGAGAACACTTGCCACCTCTGGAGGCAATTATATGCAGGGGTAGTCGCCTCAGAAAAAAACAGAGAAAGAGAAGTACCTCATTTAGATCTTCCAAGGCAGGCTTTGTTAGGCAATTTATTTTCTCTACAGAGAGACAGAGCCCACAGATAATCCAAACCATACTGCTGTAATCACTAGACTTAATAGCAGGCAGAGAACAACACAAAATCTGTCAGTGGAACTGGTCAATCAGACCATTTCTGTGAATACACAGGGAAAAAAGAAAACTAGATTAAGGCATCTGTCCCAGCACTCAGTACTTGTGCTAAGAATGAAAAAAAAATTATATTCTGGGAGGGTACTGGTCTGAGAGCAGAAGGCAGAGCAAATAGACAGTAAGTGTAAAATGTTTCTCAGAGTGTCTTGAATCACCAGCAAGGCAAAATGGGATTTTATCAGTTTTGCTAAAGAAACATTTATCCAGAAGCTTATAAGGTAATGACTCCATTTTTGCTTTAAATGCAAGAACGAAAGTCCAATCAATAGTGCAAACTGTTCACAAACTGAGCTAACTATGTTTGAAAAGAAAGCCTTCTCAGGCTGAGCTTGCTAAAACTTGATGTCAGGAGGCTAAGAATAACTCCAAATGAGTCTACCCAGAATATAAGTAAGCACAACACTCTAGTAAGTAGTGAACAGAGACTATCTAAACTTTTGAGGCATCTTAATCACAAATAATGACAAAAATCTGGACAAAAAAGAGGTATGATGTAAGATATCTTACTTATAATTTTGTTTACCTCTGCTAAAATATAAAGATACAGGTTAGACAGCCCAGTTCTGGTGGTAACAGCTCCCACAGATAGTGTTATGTGCAAAGAAAGCTACATGGATAGGGAAAATATGAAGAATCTTTAAAGCTTAAAAAAGAAATAAAAGTGGAAATATGATATTATAGTAAGATCTGTTGGGCTTTTCTGTTAAACAGTGGAGAAAAACTCCATGAAAGGAAAAATCGTTTTTGTAACCTTTATCCATAGTCAACACTGAAGTTAAAAGCTGAAGACTGTCTTTTTTCCCGCACACCTACATCGAACCCAAATACTTTGCAAGCTATCTATAAAGAAATTAAATATGGCATTGATGTGTCTACCTGAAGTTGGAAACTGCAAGTAATTGAACTGTATGGAGGTTAATAAAAACGCAATAGCTATCCAAGAAATTGAGTCAAAGCTGTGAGTCTTGATGAGCCCTTTTTTTTAAACATGCAAACCTTTGAGATGCAATGTGTACAAGGCACAGTGAGACTGACACTTCTGATCAAATATAACATGAGCACTGTTCAAACATTGCAACTTAGTTATTACTTGCCAGGTCTGCAAAACCTCTAGGGAAAATAGCCTGATGCTATACTGCAACATATTAGTATAAACAGAAATAGATTGAAGTTATTTCAATGTAAGGAAAAAAAAAAAGAGTTTAAAAAAATGGAAGTAAAATGGAAGTTGATGTTCTATGTAGAACAAGTTGTATTAATGTATTCTTAAAAGCTACCTTCCATTTACTCAAGAAAAATAAAAAAACTGCTGTAGAAAGGACAATCCTACAGCACAGAAATGCCAAAGTTAAGTTTTCCTGTGCAATTAGAACTGCTCCCTTGTGCTTACATATTATGACAGCGTAATTGCTTGATCACCTACTAATTTTCAAATGATACATTAGAATACCTTGCAATAACTTTTACAGCCCTTATGAGACACATTTTGGAAGGTATGGTTTTCCTGGGGACTTTCCCTAGTTCACTGGGTATCTTGGTAAATAAATGTTATTCATGGACTTTCATACAAAAAACCTCTTGCACATTTATAAAAAGATTGCTGAAAAATGTACATTTTTATCAGAAAATTATATATAACTGTGAAAGTGAAGACAAATTTGTCACATTACAGAAGTGTGCAAAGAGCTTCAGAAAGCTCAGTCTACCTTACCAACCTCCCACCCCCTTTCTCTAACTGTCCTCTTTATTGCAGGCCTAGGAAGACTGGCTAAAGACTGAAGAGTATGGACCAAATCTTTTCAAGAACTTCAGCTGGGGATGTATCTGCCGAAGAAGTTTTCAAAACTTCTTCCTCTAATGCACCTGTTTTATGGACAAATGTAAACCACCTGAAACTTGTGGGTTTTTTCCCTTCACCTATATGTAGGAGTAATCTACAAAAAACTCACTTAGCATTCACACAGTGAATGTATCATGGCTAGCAGCCAAAAAACAATATTAGAAGTTGCCTGCCAGGCAGGTAGTCTACTGTGTGTGGGAGGGAAACAGGGTTGTGCTGAGTTTCTTATTTAACCAACTCCTAGGGAGTGCCACTGACCAGGAATGCCACAAATGGTATAAAAACAGGAAGTCTGCAGTCAATGAAGCAGTTCACACCAGAGGGAAAAACAAAGGAGCTTACAGTCTCTTTCTGAGACTGCACAGGATTGCAAGAGTCAGCACAATGATGATGTTGGCATACCACAATACATGCTCCCCAGCAGCAGCCAGACTGACTGCTCCTGGCACAGAAGTTTTGACTGAGGTGGAGCTCCTGAAAAAGGACTTGACCATCCAGGTGTCAGGTTGCAGAGGGTGACTGCTGCTTCTCTCCAAGACTCAGCCGGAAGTGATGGTGTCCTTGTCTGTATGAGGTATGCCCTGCTCAAATCATTGAGCCACCAGGTGAAGGTGCCAAGGAAGAAGATGAACAGGCTGCATAGTGTTGGAGGGAGTGAATGGGAGGAAATCTACAAGTTCTTCATGAAGACTTGTCAGAGGTCAGCCAGAAGCTACATTTGAGTAGGTGGTGGTTGGAAATACTTGTGACTTCAACCAACAGAAAGAAGGTTCTTTCTATTACTGCATGTGTTCCATCAGGGGATGCAGCTGATCCATATGTTGAAAAGGTGACATTAAGAGGCTGCAGTGGTTAGAGACTGCTTTCTGCAGGTGGCAGAAGCACCAAGCAGCTGATCAGGCTTGCCATATTTGGAGGTATGTTTCCAGGGGCTTGGACCTAAGATGTTGCAAAGAGATTCTCAAGGCTTGCCCAGCCCTCAGACCATTATCTCTATCATCCTTGTGAGCACCAACATTGTCAAGGGAATCATAGAGGTGTAGTGAGATGGCTCACATGGCTGGAGCACTGCAATGAATGGATACAGACTACTTAAGAACCACAGGCTGGGAGGCAAGGAGCGGGGAGCTCTCTACTACACAAAGAAAAGGCTTGAATGCACAGAGCTCTCCTATGGAAAAGGTAACAGGCAAGTCAAAGCTCAGGGATCATAGGGGAAGTCAACAAAGGGAGGCAGTGAGAAGTATCTATTACAGACTGCCTCAATAAGAATAGGAGGTGGACAAAGTTTTCTTTAAAGAACAGAAAGAAGCCTCATGATTGCAGGCCCAAGTTCTCCTGGCAGGATCTTAACCACACCAATGTCTGCTGGAAGGGTCGCATGGTGGTGTGTAAGAAATCCAGGAGTTTTCTGGAGTCCATTGAGGAGAGTCTTTTGACACAGGTGATACATGAGATTAACTACAAAGGTAACCTGCTGGGTCTTCTACTCACAAGTAAGGGCTGTTGATATGCATATCGGTGGAAGTCTTGGCTGCAGTAACAATGTGACGATGGGAATTTAAGATTCTGAGAGAATCAATGAAGGCAAGTAGCAGATTTTGGCTTGTTCAGGGATTTGCTTGGCAGGATCTCATCAGAGGCTGCCCTGAGGAAAGCTGATTGATCTTCAAGGACATCTTCCTCAAAATGCAAGAATGGCCCCATCCTGGCATACTGAGATATAGCAGAAGGCCAGTCTGACTTAACGGGGAACTCCTGACTGATCTCAAATGCAAAATAGCAAGACTACAGAAGGTGGAAGTAGGGACAAGCTATCCAGGAGGATTACAGAGACACTGCTCGAATGTGCAGGGAAGGAATTGGGAAGGCAAAAGGTCAGTTGGGACTCAAATTGGCAAAGGACCTGAAAGATCACAAGAGCTTTTATAGGCAAAACATAAAGAAGAGTAAGAAAAATTGGGACCTATTACTGAATAAGTTGAGGGACTAGTGACAAAGGACGTGGAAAAGGCAGAAGTACTTAGTGCTTTCCGGCAAGGTCTGCCCCCAGTCCCTGGTCCCTCCCAGGTCCCTGTACCTAGTGGCAGAGTCTGGGGGAGTCAAGTGCTACCTATGGTAGAGGAAGAGTGAGCCGATGATAACTTAAGCAAGCTGAACATACACATGCATCCAGTACTGCTGAGGGAGTTGGCCAATGTCATTGCAGGGCTGCTCGCTATCATCTTTGAGAGGTCGTGGTAATCAGGGGAAATTCCTGATGACTGGAAAAACACAAATGTCAATCATCTTCAAGAAGGTTGAGAAAAAGAATTGTAGGAACAACAGGCCTCACACCAGTCCCCAGGAAAATCATGGAGCAAGTCCTCCTGGAAATAATTTTCCTGCACATGAAGGAGATAAGCATGATTAGGAAGTCAGTGTGGATTTATCAAAGCAACACATGCCTGACCAACCTGATTGCCTTCTTTAATGACTTGGCAGGCTCTGTGGGTAAGGGGAGAACAGTGAATGCTGTTTACCTTAGCTTTAGCAAAGCTTTTGACATGATCTCCTATAGCATCTTTGTAGATAGGAGACAGAGGTACTGGATGGGTAGACTACAAAATGCTTGCAGAGCTGGCAGCGGTCAGCAGCTCAAAGTCCACCTGGCAGCCGATTATTAGTGGCAATACTCAAAGGTGGATACTTGGGCTGATCATAACGGAGCAGCGGAAGCCCACTGCTCCACAAGGGATGGGGAGCCAGGAGCTGAGTGGAACAACACAGGCAGCAGGGCAGGGGCCTTGGCAGTAAGGACCCAGTCCCAGAGGACCTAAACGAGGCAAACGGGGTCTGGCTGTGGTAGGCAGGGTCAGACACTGACCAGCGATCGCAAGGCAAGCCCATAGTGGCGAGGCATGGCTGAGGTCAAGCCAGGAAATCAGTCCACAGGCCAGGGTCCAAGTCTGGTTCAGCAAGGCGCATGACCAGGCACGGGTGTGGCTGCAATGTAATGGGAGCTGTAGCTCAGGTGGGGGCCAAATGGTTGAGCTGCAGCTTAGAGCAGCTCCCAAGAGAAAGGAGTCAGCCTTTGCTGAGGCCTTCCTGCAGACCTGTCTGGGACGACTCTGTCCAAGGCCACAAAAGGAAGGGGAACAGCCCTCAGCTGCGCTATCCCTAAGTTGGCCCTGAGCCCAGGGAGCCAGACCTCCAGGAGGGAGGATGCTCTCAGGGCCCTCACACTGATACTGTTTAATGTCTTTATTAAAGACCAGAATGACGGGATGGAGTGCACTCTCGGTTTTGTGAATGATACCGCTGAGAGGAACAGTTGATAAGGTGTTCGTGTCCAGAGAAGGGCAAAGAAGCTGGTGAAGGGTCTAGAGCACAAGCCTTATGAGGAGCAGCTGAGGGAACTGGGGTTGTTTAGCCTGGAGAAAAGGAGGCTGAGGGGAGGCCTTATCGCTCTCTACAACTCCCTGAAAGGAGGTTGTAGCAAGGTGGGTGTCAGTCTCTTTTCCCAAGTAACAAGCAATAGGACGAGAGGAAACAGCCTCAAGTTGCGCTGGCAGAGGTTTAGATTGGATTTTAGGAAAAATGTCTTCACCGAAAGTGTTGTCAAGCATTGGAATAGGCTGCCCAGGGAAGTGGTTGGGTCACCATCCTTGGGGATATTTAAAAGACATGTAGATGTTGTGCTTAGGGACATGGTTTAGTGGTGGAGTTGGCAGTGTTAGGTTTGGAGTTGGACTCCATGATCTTAAAGGTCTTTTCCAACATAAATGATTCTATGATTCTGTGACTCTGTGTGGAGGGCTGGGCTGCCATTTGGAGGGACCTCAACAGGGAGAGAAACAGGCTGGCAGGAACTTGCCAGGGAGCAGCAGGGGCTGGCTGCCCTGCAAGGGAAAATTAACTGGCAGCAAGGCAGGCAGGGGCAGATGTCACTAACAAGGATCCAGAACGTTGAGTCATTAAATCCGGGTCAGGATCAGGTCTGGATACAGCGAACAGGTCCAGCACCAATCCAGTGATCACCTCAAAAGTCTGCAGTGATAAGGTAGGTCCAATGCCGGTCCAATGCCATGTTAGGTAGGTCTGAAGCCAAACCAGAGGGTCTGGGCCAGGGTCAGGATCAAGAAGGTACAAGATCAGGTGCAGATGTAGATGCTACGCAACTGCAATATAGCACAGGCAGGAGGAGCCAGCAGTACAGCCTCAGCTTAAAAGCAGTTCCCAAGGGAACGGAGGGACATGCCCTCACTTCTGTCTTGCTTTGCAACAGCTCTTACCAGCGAAGGAGCTGACCTTGGACTGAGCCAGCTACACTCCTTAACTCAGCCAACTAAGTTACTAGAAGGGAGGAATGTGCTCAGGAACCTGACAGTGTCTCATGAAATTCAGCAAAGGCAAATGCAAAATCCTGTGTCTGGAATAGAATATTGTAATGGCACAGGCTGACTATCTAGAAAGCAGATCTGTAGAAAAGAACCTAGGGTTACCTAAAGGACAAGAAGATAAGCATGAACAAGCAGTGCACTTCTGCAGCAATGCAAGCTTAAACACAAATCACGTTGCATTAGTAAGAATATAGCCAGTGGCTTAGTTGAAGTGCTTATTCTCCTCTAGCTGGCACTTGCGACTGCATTTAGAGAAATGTGTCAAGTTTGGGGCTCCCCAGTATAAGAAAGACATTGACAAACTGGCAGAGTGAGTCCAGTGGAGGCCATCAAGATGGTTAGAGAATGAGAGCACATGACATACAAGGAGAGGCTGAGAGCACTGGGCTTGTTCATTTTGAATAAAAGGCGGCTAGGTGACAGCTAACTGCTGTCTTCAACCATGCAGTAGGTGGAAACAGAGAAGATGGAGCCAGACTTCTTGGATATGCACAGTGAAAATATGAGAGGCAATGAACAGAAGTTGCAGGAGGGCAAATTCCTAATAATTACAAGGGAAAAAAAGTCACCATGAGTATGGCCAAATATTGGAAGAAGATTCCCAGAGAGGCTGTAAAATCTTCGACTCTGGAAATATTCAAAACTTGACAAGGTTCCTCAGCAACCTAAGTTCAATGTTGGATCTAACTTCAAAGTTGACCCTGCTTAAGGCCTCACAGTGTTGAGAGTTGGGGGAATCAGAGGAGGGAGAATTAGACCATGTCACCTTCCAAGGACCCTGCCAGCCTAAATTACTCTATGCCATGCATCTCATTGTCAGCTCTGCTTTTAGGAATGTCTTAGAACATATTTTGAAAGCAACACTTGGAAACATGGTCTGTATGTAACTTTTATTATCAGGTTATGATGAACTTATGTATATTGTTCATTATAATGAAGAATGGGTATTGATGGCTCATTGTCCACACAGAAAATGGTGCCATGTGTGCTTCTGCAGGGGTGATCAAGGTTTGATACTGTATAATAATGTCATTAATGATCTGAATGATGGAATAGTGTGCTTATTAAATCTGCAAACAACACTAAGCTGGAAGCAACTGTGTGTACATTGGAGGACAAGATTAGAATTCAAAATGATCCTGACAAACTGTAGGAATGGTCTGAGAAAAACAGGATGTTATTGAACAGACACAAGTGTGAGGCATCACCTTTAGAAGGCATACTAAATTGCGCAAATACGGGATGTGGCTCATCCAGCTTGTTTGTAGTTCTGCAGAATAGGATCCAGGGGCAACAGAGGATAAGCTGAATAAGAGTCAACAATGTCATGTTGCAGCAGTAAAAGCAAACAACACTGGCATTTTTTCTTTAAAAGGTGTAGCCTGCAAGACATGTGAAATAGTCTTTCCACTTTACACAGTACTGTAAAGTCTCAGCTGTAGTAGCCAGTTCAGTTTTAAGCAGTAATTCAGGAAAGATGCAGAACAATTAACTCAAGATCATGACCTTAAACATAAACCCTACTGGAATTCTGACGACAGGGTAATTTTGACTTACTTTCTTGGGGCAACTGTAAACATCCAGAAATACATCCTTTTCCCTGCTGTGTGCCACACCCCTTCCTTTACAGTCATAGATCGAAATGATTAAGCCAATACAATAAAATATTCTGAAAGGTAATCCTAAAGCAAGGAAAAATAAATAATACTTGGAACTTGAGGAAGAAGTGTATCATAGCTCTTTCTTTTCTAGATGATAGTTGTCTTTTTTTTTTTTGGCAGTGATGTCAGAAAACAGAAGAACTATCCTGAACAACACATTCTTTTAATTTTAGTGCAAGCAAACAAGCAACTAAATAAATCCCCTTGGATAAATACCGCACTTACTATCACTCATGAAACTTCTCTGAAGTCAGTTGCTTTGCAGGAATATAATGAATATGTTTACTGGGTGTTTGGGTTTTTTTAAAAACTATTTCTAATGTTACAGATATAATAGCTAAATATATAATTTACAAAGATAATCATAGAGTCATGGAATCATAGAACAGACCAGGTTGGAAGGGACCTCCAAAGATCATCTGGTCCAACCTTTCGTGGGAAAGAGCCTAGATGAGATTATCTAGCACCCTGCCCAATTGTATCTTGAAAACCTTCAGTGATGGGGACTCTAGCATGTCCCTGGGGAGGTTGTTCGAACGAATGATTGTTCTTACTGTAAAAAATTTCTTTCTTATGTCGACTCTCCCAGTGCAACTTGTACCCACTGTCCCTTGTCTTCTCCATGTGCCTCCTTGTGAAGAGAGCTTCTGTCCTCTTTGTAGCTGCCCTTTAAGTACTGCAATACTGTGATGAGGTGCCCCCTGAGCTTTCTCTTCTCCACAGAGAAAAGACCTAACTTCTTCAGCCTTTCCTAATAGGGCAGGTTCTCCAGCCCTTTGATCATCTTCGTGGCCCTCCTTTGGACCCTCTCCAGTCTGTCCACACCTTTCTTGAATTGTGGGGACTGAAACTGGACACAGTACTCCACATGCAGCCTGACAAGTGCTGAGTAAAGTAGGAAAACAAGTGCTGAGTAGAGTGGGAAATAATGTTGAATAATACTCATAGTTACTGTACATTCCTGCTGATAATATCAATATTTCAGTAAACTGTTGAATGTTCCCTGACAATAAAATTAGGCCATTGAACACATATACTTTGTTGACATAAACTAGCCTATCAATTTTAAACCTTCCATTGATCTCAGTTCCTTAGTGTATTATAAATGTTAAGTCCTTAAAGTTATAATTCAATGGTATCTGCTTGGGAAAATGCTTCTAATGAGATATGAGAGCTTGCGATCCTTTTTGTCTCCTGCTGTCGGTCATACTGTAGTATATAGACAAAGGTGTGTGACCAGCATCCTTTCTGTCTACACATTTATATGTTTCCAAGTAGCTGAAGTGTAAACATGCTGAAGCATATAAAATAAACATCATTTGCCAATGAATTAGGTCTTTTCTTCAACAAATAGACATGTATAATAGCAACGATTAGTTTGTTGTGTTATTGCAGAGAATGCTTCCACCAAAAGTTAATTTCCATCATAAGTTATTGTCTAGAAACACATTAAAAGAAAAATGTCAGAAGTAACAATAATTTAGCTCATACATACAGAACTTAAAACAATGCTTGCTTGTTGTATCATTTTTAAGACACTTGAATTAATTTTTTAAGAGCTACATGTTTTTAACTGTAATTAGAGTTTGGAATTTATAAGAAAAAATATTTTTTGCTAAAAACAGCACATGGAAATCTAGTTGTAAAAAGCATCTTGGACCAACAATGGCAGTATGGACTGATTTCTTTGTGAATTGGCCACACTGTGATGAATGTCAGAGGATAATTCGTCAAGTTAGCTGGCAGCTTGGCACACTGTATGCAAATGGAGTCCTTAACAAAGAATAGGGAATATAGGGAGAGGGGAGACCAACATGATTTTTCTTAAGATCCTTACTGTTGTCTAGAAAATAGATCTTCACGGGTCCTCATGTTACCAAATTCCCATTGTGCAAGAGCCAACAATATAGACAGAAGCATCTACAGATCAAGGAGACGAGATATCAATAACAATGAAATGAAAAATCAGTTATGGAGAGAACCAACAAAGAGGTCAATATTAATAACTGACCTTCATAATAATTGACCTAATAATAACTTCAATACTAAAAATTACTGTATTCATTTCAGTAGTGAAAAGACTTTGACGGTTAAGTTTGTAAAAATAAAAAAGGTAAGAATAAAATGGCTGAATTGATTAAGCAGCTCAAACTCATGGTTTTAAAGCAAGATTTGTGAATCAGTCACAGAATAAACCCTTTCAAAGCCAAGAACATGAGCTATGCATTACCGTAACAAATCATGCTGTATGTTTTCTGTAATATCATGAATCCTGCTATTTACATCTATGCATCTTTCACTATAATTATACCATAATGAAAGCAATTAAGCAAAACAAAAGACAAATTGAATACATAGTTTCATTTAAAAGTAAGAGTTATATTTTAAGTGGATCTGATTACTGTTTAACTACTACTCAGACTATTACCTCTTTTTACTCTAAAAGCTTACATTCAATGAATTCTTCCCAGTAGTATTTACAACCATGAGAACAAACATGTCTATTTTGTTTTTACTGCTCAGAGGGTAAAAAGAAAAATTTAATTTTTAATAATATAAATTTCATATAGATATTAAATACATTTTTTTTTAAGTTACAACTGAATCATTTGGATAACCTATTGCAATAAAAATCAAAATAACTTAGTGAAGTCATACTGGCTTCATCTGCTTCACTGTGATTGAAATGTTTATAATCTCACTTGGAAGGCCTGTTACAGTGTTTCTGAAATTGCACAGGGTATAACAAAACTTGTCTCTGGAAATACACACAAGGGGGGTTTTTTTTCATATTTTTTCTCTTTCAAGACTAAAGAAAAGGAATTATAGAAAAAGCAGGTAGAAATCATTTACAGTTAGAGTAGCAAGAAAATTCTAACTTCAGATTTTTTATTTCTGCTTTAATGCACCCTCTCGTGTGGAAGTTTAAAAACAGTGAATGGAACTATTTGGTGCAATACATATGCACAGCAGGATAAGTTTAGATGCTGTGATAGCCTTTCAGTTTGTATTTCCTAGCTTTTTACTTTAAACTTATAAGAAATCCTAGTTTTCAAGAGAAAGGGGCTAATAGCACTTCCTGAGCCTGGCACAGGAACAAATCACATTATCCTTACCCGTGAGAATAGTCTAATTAAACACAATAGGAGTCCTCATATGGACATGGTAAAGCAAGCAGTATTTTGATGCCACTGTGGCAGATGAATAAAAATTCCCTAACTCTTTCAAACATGGTTCAGTCCTGATCTACATCATTTCACTATTAAAAAACCAAATTTTTTTTCTAAGATTAAGTGTAAAGATAGGCCTGTACAAAGCAGTCCCTATTCACTTAAGTAGTTCCATTAGTTGTAGCCAAGAGTCTGTCTTCTAGAACATGTTTATTCAAGCTTTCTCAGTTGAATGACAACATAATCTTTTTACCCAAAAAATAAAGTAGTATTGCTACAATTTATTTTACAACTGAAATAAAAATTGAGCTAAAACTTTATACAATTATTTGTTAGTTTTATTTTCTCCCCCATCTGTTTGTTTGTTACAAGCAGAGGAACATGGATACATGTCTTTTTCTTTGTTTTTTGAAATTATATGAGACCACCTTCTGGCATTTATGAAGAATGGAGGCTGAAAAAATTTAAAGACTATCATGAAATAAACCTGCTGTCATCTATTACAGGTGAAGCAAAGGCATGCTCTGGGAGCAAAGGCATTGCTTTATCTCATATCAGTGGGGAGCAAGCGTTGTGAAAGGTACAGAAAGGGACGAGATCAGATCCCGGCATCAGTCTTGTCTTTGTGAAGGATAAAGGAGTGCATAGCATCCTTCCACCTATACTGTCTCCTGCCACACCCAGGCTGGGCCCGTGTCAATGACTGATCTTGAAAGCTGAACTGAAAATAGTTATAATTATGCAAATATCTGGATTTGCTAATGCAGAACACCTTGCTGGACTGGGACCCAACTATCCACCTCATGAATGAAATTGTCACTGACAAATTCAGAGTCTTGGTACTGAATATGTCAATATCAAGGAGACGAGACAAACATTATTTTTAAAGAAAAGAAATGAGTCATGTTCTGTAGCATTTCTAGTGTATGTACTCTTATTTTAATTTTCAGTCTGATGAGGTGTTAAAATGGAAGCAATTGAACACTAGAGCTGCAATTACTACAGGGCTGAAATGAGTGTTACAGATTTGTTGTTCTTTCAGAATGCCAGTGCTACAATAATGTTCACATGAGTTGATGAATGGCTCACCTCAATGAAAGTTTGCTTATCAAAAACAAACACTGTTGATTAGAGAAGACAGCTACTTCTTAACAGTGTTCGAGCTTATAAAGAGAACATGATTTTGTAAAAATTTATTTCTAAAACCAAATATGAGTTTAAGAACTAAAGGAAGTCTCTTCTATTAAACATAATGTTGGGAATTCACTTTCTTGTAATAAGAGTTTTTTTCCTATACTACACATAGTATATTATGTGATTTCAGCAGAGGAAATGACAGTCAGCCAGTTTAAGTCCTAAACTGGAAATTATATAATGAAGGATTCACAAATACAACTTCTAAACAAACTCATGATTGCAACTTTATCAGAAATTCAATGTGGAGGAATGCCTTGATAGTTGTATTGGAACAGCTATAGTCAAGAATTACCCCAGCATTTGAGTACGTGTGTAAATCATGGAGTCTTCCATGAATAGTAGTATGAAGTATAGAATAGATAATAAAACACATCAAACCACATTTTGTTATCCCACTTTTCTAGAGAAAGGAAGTTTATGTGGTTGTGCTATTGGTCCATTTGTTCCATCACAAAGATGAACAAGAAGTCATTGACAAATTTTAAGCAAATTTAACAATGGGTTTCAAAGTTACAAAGTTATTTTTTGGATTTCTAAAAGTTGCTAAGTGGACAGAGATATAAATGAATATACTTACCAGTAGAAAAGCAATTATAACTTAGCTCCCTACCCATTTATCAGGCAGCAGCCACCTGCTGAATCTGAACAAGGAAACTGGTCAACCTATCAGCCAGCATGAAGCTTCCAGCCAACCATACTATTTGTAGCAACATGCCTCACCAAACAGATGTCGATATCGGAATAAGAAAGGGGAGAACTGTCAAGTGTTAGCTGTTAAGAGTGCTAAAATTTTTCGTGAATGTTACAGAGTTTTAGGCATGTATTCTTGAATTTTCAAAAATAATTTACATAATTAAATAACTTAAGTTTACAGAAACTTGAGGACCTCGAAACTCTAAGAGGTTACCTGGTTGCCAGACAGGATCATTAAGAACATGAAATATTCCTTTTTGAAATCAAGATGAACAGTCTTGGGCAGCCTAACTGGAACATTTGCATGACTGGCTGGTTTGTAGACTGTAATTTAACATTCCTACATAGTCAAAAGTTTTACCTTTTGGATTAGCTTTTTTTGTTCGCTTGTTTTTATGGGAAACAGGGCAAAGCAAAACAAGTAATGAAATCCTTCACTGACATTTCCAAGTTAAGGATTTTTGCCTAGGCTTTTCTGGAGAATCTTTTTAAAAGCTTCCGGAAAAGGACTTACTTCAGCCAAGGATAGAAACAGCAAGTGCAATTTGAAACACACTACTCCCATCAGCTCATCATTATCCACTAGCTGGAAGTTATCGTGCCCAGAACTCACCCTGCGATATACAAGAGCTTCTCATCCACTACAGTCGAAAGTCTGCCTGGCTACCTCACTGGAACACTCCTCTTTGGGGGTTTAAAGTAAGATGGGCTGACTCTGTAGTAAAGCAGTTATGCGCATGTGTATTCAGTTTGGCTAGTTCTGCTATGGGGCTGGTGAGAATGGAACCTTTGGCCCCTCCATGAGTATATGAAATTAAAGTATACCTTTACTCTGAGTCATAGAATGTTGCTCATGGATGGTGGCAAATTGTAAAGGAATTTCATTCCAAGAAAACTCTGTGCTTTCTTATCTCCCATAACCAATGTTTTGGGTTTTCTCCCCATCTTTTGCAGCTTTCTGAAATAACGTTGGTTTGGTGATTCCCAGCTAACCACTGTTTTAGTCATGTCTATGCATCCGGACTATGCATACTGTCAAGCACCTATGGACCTTGCAAACAAGTAAATATAACACACTGTATTTAAAAGTACGTAGAGCTAATGCATCTCATAGTACAGAGCTGAGGTCTTCTCCTTCTTCTCTTGGTGGAGCTTAGAGCAGCTGCTGTAATCCTGGAAGATGTAGTGATTGAGTCCCGCTGATTCACTGTGTTTATGCAGTTTATTATCTAAAGCTGGATATAAGGATGACTGGCAGTCCAGCCAAATTCCCAAATCTGGGGTTACAGAAGAGACAGGATGAATAGTATTCTGACACCAGGGGACAAGATTTGTTGTAAAATTCAACTTTGCGATGACAGTCACTACGAAGCCAAGGCAGAACATGTTTTTGAACAGGGATGGATTATCTCCAGCACATGTAGAGCAAATCTATACCACTTTATTCAAATGACTATTTGAATAATTTGAGCCTCCTCAAAACATCAGAGGTACTTCTGTTTCTCTGATATAACACTGGAGAGGCTTGAAAAAATGCTCATTGCCGTGAGGCACTGCTGAAACCAAGGGGGTCAGTAAAACTGCTGTTGACTGGACATTTCTGTATGTACCACCACCACCAAGAACCAGGAGCGCAAGTATTAACAAGAACTCTGGAAAAATATCCCTCTCTTTGAAGAAGCACCACATGAGCTCTCAAGCTGGCAGAGCCCAGGGTTTCGCCTGTCGCTCCCCGTGCCCAAGGGCGCCACAGCTCAGCAGCCCTCGCACAACCCCTGACACTCGCAAACTTGACCACCTGCTAAGACTGAAACTGCTACTCCCCGGAAAAAAACCCAAACAAAAGGTCCCTATCCAGACACTTTTCCACACAAAACAGCGTGGGACCAACGGGGGGAAGGCACGGCAGAGACCACAGAGGCTCGAAAGCGCGGGAGCCGGCCGAGGAGCCCACCAGGGCCCTGCCCAGCCGGCCGGGGGGCAGCCCAGGGCCCCTCAGCAGCAGGGTCCCGGGGGAGGCCTGCGGCAGGCAAC
>WAAD01018848.1:1759-19845 GCA_013389945.1 Fregata magnificens
GAGACTCTTTTTAGGAAAAAATGTAACAATATTTCCAGTAACATATATTTTTTATTTTCCATTGTATTTTCTGTTTTCCCCCTTAGTAACAAGGGAGTAACTCTAGATAATTTGGTTCCTCCTGATTTGTGCTGATTCTTGAGAACAGGTTCAGGCCAAGTTTCTTGATAACTGCAACAACTAATCAGACAGAACAAAGCTGCAACATATGCTGGTAACATCTTAGTAAATGAGATAAATCTCTTCCTTTCCAAACTGTGTTTTGTCCTGTTGCTCTGTATTTCACATGAATCATAAAGTCACTAATGAAAAGGATGTTAATAGGCACAGGCACTTCCTTGCAGGATTGTAGAGTAACCTGGACAGTAAATGGAATGAGTTTGGTTAGTGTCACTGAGAATTAGCCTAACCAACATCAGCAGGGACTACTAACATTGAAGCCATGATGTTTACAGGTACTTCCAGTCAAAGCTTCTGGGAAAGGTGTTTATTGCATTTAAAAAGACCTTGCTTAATCTTTACTTGGGTGATGATTTCTTAAGCCAGAGGTTAATGGATATCTGAAGCCTGAAAGGACTGTTAAATTATTTACTATAACTCCCTGTTGGCTAGGCAGACTTCCTAAATGGACTTTTTTGCTATAGGCTTGAGACAAAAGCCTTATTGCAGAGTATTAGGTAAGAGCACACTAGATGTTGGAATAGGGTGCTATGACTCTGATATCCTGTATTGTCAGCCAATGTATCCTAACCTTCAGAAATCTTCCCAGACTCACTCTCTACATAGCCAGAGCTGGCAATGCTGAATTTATCATGCAATCCGAGCTGTTATGCTCACTGAGGCACCAGGAATATAAAATATCACTGAATAGAAGGAGCAGCAGGCATCTCTTCTTATGCTTCCCTTTACAGCGCTCCTGGCCAGAATCTTCAATGTGTAAAACATCTCACAAAAATACAGAGGTATTAGCTGATATTATGTCTACACTCCAATTAACATCAATGCTTTCTCTTTTTGCTAGCTAACCATCCAAGAAATTAATTTCATTGCTTTCAAAATTTTCAACAAACTCAGATGATCTGTCAAAGAGATGCATGAGCCATTAGAATCCACAATTACATTACTTCAAGCCATAATTTAAAAGTTGGGTCCCCACTCCAGTCCTCAGCCATTGATTTCTAAGGGAAGAACATTTCAGTGGTGATGTAAACCCTGATGAATCACCAGACTTCAAGCAGGAAAAAAAAATTTAACTCCTCCCAAACAATCTCATATAATGAGCTTCACTGAGAAAAAAGGGGGGGAGGGGCAGGGAAGAAAGGCTAAGTGACTGTAAATTTGGATTACATTTTTATAACCATTTAGGATTGAAGTCAAGTATAATTTGACATTTTATTGATACTTCCGGTATTTAAAGTTGACAAGTACTACATTAAATTTTACCATGTAAATCTGATATGACAATAAAAACCCTCTTGCACTTTGCTTAGGAACTGTTGCAACACAATGCAAGTAGAAATGCCATGCAAAAAATTATTTGTCTACTTCTGTCCACTAATCCTTCTAAGCTTTCTTCAGCTACCTGAACAGGCTTTGCTACTTTCTCTTTCCAATTTCCTCTCCATGCCAGGAATTTTATTAAAAAAACAGTGATTAAGCCACCCAATGCTTGTTGCTTGTTTCGTTTTTCTTTTCAGTAGCTGTTGTATTTGTCCTGATGAAACTGAAACTGCAAGGCTCCCCCTCTGCTTCATATGCTTTGTGGCTCTTCCCTGAGATAACTGCAAAGGTGTCACCCTTGTTTGAGTACTAGTTGTATCTTCCCATATCCTTATCACATGCTGACTCTCCTGAACAAGAGAAGCAACAGAGTAGTAGTATAGCAATGATAGTGTGCTTTCCATTCGTTGTATTATGCTTCTGTGCCATCTGTACAGTTCTTCATGTTTTTTTTCTAAAGAATGTTTCTGCTGCTCCCTGCTACAAAGAAATCAAGTTTCCAACAGATTAAAAGAATGGATCTTTGTTAACAGAACAGATTTGCCTTCCACAGGATGAAAAAAATTAATGAATACATAAATAATGTATCATACTTTTGACAATTTAGATGTCTCCTTAAGAAACAAATATCAGTTGAAAGCATAAACTTCCTAGGAGTCTAAACACACAGGAGATCAAAAGGTCAAGTACAATACAGAACTGAACAGGTTAAAAGACTAAATCTATTAAATGAATAAATTTCCTCACTGATATCACACCAAGTGGTATTTCATTAAACGCCTTTGAAAAGAAAGACCTCTTAAAAGATATAGAGAAATAAATGTGACAAGAGAACTGACGTGCCCAGGGAAAGACTGATTTTTGTTATTTATCTAAAAAGAAGCATTGCGTGAATATCTGGAATAAAGCTCTAGAGAGCAGGGTTCAAACAGAGATCAAAAGAACGTATGAGGTTCAGCAAAGGCCACCTCTGTCCTTAAGCCACTATTTATCTGTGTTATAGGGCTGTTAAGAAAATGGCATTTCCGTACACCAGTGCAATCTGTTTAACAGGCTTCTACTACATTGGAAAATCTTTTCTGCTGTTCATTATATTTGCCATAGAGCTTCTGACTAATAGATCAATGGATCACTTTGTCCATAATTTTCCAGTCTAAGGTTCTCACTGCTGATGTGGCTGGAAAGATAGCAAATTTTTAATCCTGGTCTTAAAGCACTAGGGTGGGATAATGAAAGTTTTTAAGACATTAGGTCATCTGAAAGTCAGTTTTCTTAGGGCTCCTTCCACTTGCTGTTTCCTGCTCATCCTGCCGTCAGGCTACAGGCTGTCTGCCTAGGGGCAACACAGAAATATCTGAGGAATTTTTGCTCCCGCTGGGTCCCACCTTCCCTAAGACTCGCTGTAGTGTTCACTACTGTGCTATGGATTCCCTACCTGTGCTTGGTTCAAGATGGAAAAGGTAAGGTCTCCTTTTTCTAAGAGGCAGGAAACTGGAGACTGCTAGTTTAACTCAAATGGGGTTGCCAAGACCCAGCATGCTAGATAGGGAAACACCCTCCATAGCTGATAGGAAATGTTGCGTAGCAGGATGAATGAGATGTGGATGCTATCATCCCACTCGAGACATTTGGGTACTTAAACCCAGGAGAGGGCGATACTTCTTCCTAATGCCTTAAGGTTCAGTGACTAAACCATGAAATTTCAATTTTGATTGGTGAATGGGAATCCAGGGATTCTAGAACTTCCACCACTGCACTTTTTCACACCCAGAAGAGCTACATTTCAAGGACTGTGAGGATACTGCAGAAGTTATAAGAAGCATCATTTCAAAAGCGGTTGTAAGAATTCAGTTTTCAGTCAGCCCTACCTTAAAGCACTCAAGGATCTTTTGCAATGAAAGTTACAATAAAAAATGAATTTTAAATTCCACAGAATTTTGCTACCCAAGTGTGAAAATAATAATGATTCTTTTGGGTTTGGGTTTTTTTTTTTTTAGCAATCCCTAGTAAATGCCTGGATATATGACAAGACAGCTGAAAGTATATAGAAAGTGCAAATCAACATGCAAATATCAGTCATGACTGTAAAATAGCCCACTTAAATGAGCACCATGATATGCATAGTATAAATATAATGTCTTTTTAATCCACTTTTAACATCAACAGAGTTTCTCCAGAAATGGCGATATATGTGAAGGTACCTGAGTAGGAAAACTGAAGTTTATCTGTTTCTGAGGTCTATCACCTCTGCTTATTCCTCCTTCTAGAGACAAGTACATAAAAATAGTATGTTACTCTTCAATTCACCATCAGGCATTGAAATATTCGAATCAGCTTTGGTGGCGTGGATTTGCCTGATCACGGGAGCTGACAGAACATGGTACACAGACTGAGAAATTGATTTGGAGATGTTTTTCATTGTTAATAATAAAGTTATACAGAAAGGGCAGGTTCAGAGAGGGCACGAGGCAACTCTCCCCTAGACATTAAAAAGATGGGATTCAGAAACTGTAATACTTTTCATTACATGATTGTTGTCTATCTGACTTACATTCAGCAAATCAAGGCAAATCCTACTGAGGCATACATAATGCTGTCAGCAACAGATGCTGACAAGTGCATTAATAAATCATGATCATCATTTGAATTCTTAAACCAATATTTTGCTGCCAGACATGCTGTTTATTACAATTTCTTATTTTGTTTATTTTATTTATTTATTCAGATTGTACTAATCTTTGCATAAGACATTGATTACACAAATGGCTCTAGCATATTAGTTTACAAAGGTCATGATCGACACAATTAGGATCTGAAAAAGACAGTTGATGATTTGACACGGAAAATGAGAGTCAGGACTCTGAAGACAGTAGTAATAAGAGTTAATTGTGAAATATGTGTTGGCAGTTGAGGGTCAAGTTCAAACAGACCTGGTTTCTCGATTGCCAGAATATTGGGTCTTGGGTGACAGAAACTGAAAGAATAGACTTCAGAGTAAATACATTTGAAAATAAGACTGTTGTAGTGGGTTGTGCAACTATTCCTCTGTCTTTAGTTAGAAATTTCTACTTTCCTCTGTGTTAGATGATGGACAGCAGACCTTAGTAGTAGCCTCCCTCAGCACAGCACCCCTCATAGATTTTTACCCAAAGATGCTTGCAGTAATTTTGCACTAAGCAGCTACCTAGTTAATGCTCTTACTGCTGGCTAGGTCATATGGACCCTCAATGCTCATGCCATCTTCATAGTGTCCTGAGTTAATGCAGGTTTCTTCTCATTTCACCTTTCCACAGATCCTACTCAACCAAGAAATTGGACAAGCTGGAATCACCATCTCCTAGATAGCATTCCCTGAAATTTAGGAACAGCTTTGGTTTTATCTGGCTTAAACTCAAAAAGAGCTGCAGGTGTGTGCACTCCACATTTTATACCTAATATCTATCTATTCTATTCTGAGCCGGTTCACCTCTGAGATCAGATCACTTCTTGCCACAACAGTAATGAATTTCATTCCAGCATCCACCATGTAGCTTCCTCAGAGTTTATTCAGAGAAGGTCCACAGTCTCTGGTACCTCCTATTCTGTATCAATGACCTGAGTGATAAAACCAGCTGCCTCCTCCAACTCCCATGTCCGGCCAGAGGAGGGTGTCAACACATTGCAGAGCTGATGTATCTCAGAGCCCACAAGGGAAAAGAGTACTAAATTGAGATTCTTGTTCAAGTGCATAAGCCATCTATATTTTGTCTTTGTATATTCTGGTCCTGCAGAAGCATCCTCAGGCAGTCCTGTTGTCCTTAACAGATGCAGACCCCAGAGCAAGTAGACCAGTATCACAGTCTTTTCTCTTTCTTCTCATACAACAAACAAGACATAATTCAAGTACCGTGGATAGTGTCAACTGCTCTGAAATGATACTGAGGGGACAGGCTGGATCCTGTGAGTACCTTCCATGTTCTGCAGAATTCATGCTTAAAATGAGTGAAGCTCAGACACTGACTTCAGCTTACTCAGTTGTGTTTAAGTACCTCTACTGCTCAGGGCTCTGGGGGCTCCAGAAAAAAAGGAACATAAAGGAGAAGAAGGTACATTCCATGTAAGTGCTATATATGGACAGCAATGCTCTTTCACTTCTAATAATTATTTTAAAACTTACCTAAATACTGGTTTATGTGTCAAAGCTCTAAGCACTCCATTGATCCGGTAAATATACAGCTAAGGATTGCTTAGCACAACAGACTTGGTGGCTGTTACGGTCTATCAGACAAATGTATATTTAGCCCAAAGTTGCAGCATGCATTATTTACTTGGTTGACATTAGCAGCTTGATGAAGCTGCTCTGGGAGCTGTTACGAGACACCAATGCAATCCAGAGTGGCTGAAATGCTGGCAAATGAAGCCCTGACATAATGCCTCAGAGCAGCTGTGTAGCGTCAGCTCATGGCTTGGTTCAGAGATGAGCGTGGATGTGCGGGCAGAAAGCAGGTGCAGGTTTTCCTAGGAGAGCCCACAAGCCATTCTGCCGTACGGCATTCTTCCTTCCCTCTTGAAGACTATGTGAAGCTGCCACATGATTGGAAAGCTAAATAGCTTGTGATGGAGAAAAAAGATCCCTTCCAAAAACCAAGCTGCATTTGTTTTGTAATTGATCTAGGAGCCAGCTTTTCAGAAAGGCTCAACTCAAAAGAAAAAGGGTGACTGCCAGGCAGTTAGATATGAATAGGGACTTTTTCCGATAGTGTCTCCTTAATTAGGGTTTAGCAAGTGACCAAAGAAAGCAACAAACCAACTATATGAGGGACAGCAAACCCCAGACAAAAAAATCTTTGGCTCTATAGTTAATGTGATGCATTATTTGCTCCACAAATTCACTGTTTGTCCCCTCCTGATCCCCACTTCAGAATTTTCCATTTCAGCCATACCTGAGTACAAGATCCCCCTTTCTTTCTTCCCTCTCTCTATCTCCGCTGTTATACAGGATACTCAGGACAAGGATATTTAGTGTGCATCATCAATTTAGATACACCTGTAGGCAATGCGCTTTTCCTAGTGAATCCAATGGTGGCCTTTCAGCACCAGTCATGTATGCTAGGAGCAAATGGGACTTCAGTGCAGAGGAAAGATCCTGGTTCTCAGTCATTACTGTTAATCACTCATGGTCCATGGATTTTCATGGCATAATCTCCACAGTAAGTCACTCTGCACAGCTTTCTGGATTCCTTATTACTACCCACAAAGATATCATTTAAGGAAGTGCAGCCACTTCCATGTGGTTCTTATTGCACTGAAAGTATGGAAATAATATCCATCTTTTCCTTCCCTCCCATAAGCAGTGCACCGCCAGCAGCATCTAGCTCCGCAACACACAGACTTAGGTGCTTCCTTCCCCCAGCTTTTGTGACGCATTAACCAATTTAGGGAGAAGTACAGAAAACTAAGTGCTCTGAGGATCATACCTTTGTCTGCTATAATAAGTAGAGCAGCACGCACACTGCCAAGCTCAGACAAGGATAAATCCCAAGTCAAACCTTTCCCAGACAGTTTGTGATATTAGCTCAGTAGTCAGAAGACTTTAAAAAGTCAATTTGTGATCTTTTCACTTGCTTTCTGTTGCTGTTTATGGGAAGACGAAGGAGTGGAAAGGAAGTTTAGAGTTTTTCAAAGTTTTTCCTGAAATGTTGGAAGCTAGAGAAAGAATGTGTGTGAATGAAAGTCTGAGAGTATCACAAAATCAGATATCTCCAGGATCGTGAGCTTTCAGGGGAACAAAAAAAAGGCTTGCAAAGAACATCTTACGTTGCAAATGTGGCAGTACTATCTGATATTCCCTTGCCTATATAAAAGATGGGGCTAAAATACGCACCGTAAGCAACAAGTCCTATTTTTACAGCTTTATGAAAGATCAAAGAGTTTTAACAGTTAAAAAAAAGTCTGGTCCTTTGAACCTTGTGTGGAAGGTATTTAGGACCCTCGCTGATTATTTGAAAGGGGTCAGCACAAGTCTGTGTTTTATTTCAAATCTTCTGTGTTGCCTCCGATAAATCACCAGCCATATTCTGATCCGTATGGTGACACTTTAAACACTAAAAGAGACTCCATCTTATTTCAACTCTACACGCTGTAGAGAAAAAAGAAGTTGTAGTCAGATGGATCTAGTAGGGGTATACAAGCTTGGCATCGTGCTTTTCCTCATTGACAGTACAGGGAGCCACGTTCAGTTTTATGTACCGTAAGATATGATTTTGGGTAAGGGGAAATGTGAGTTGTCCACAGACTGCATGAATTTACCTACGCTGGACTAATTTCCAGCATTGCAGTAGGTGGTCTGAGCATGACCCTCAGCCTCTCTCATTGCATCTGCCCTTCTTCCTCATAGCAGTGCTCTGAGTTTCTTGGCAACTGAAATAATAGAGTTAATGTAAGAGCTGTGGATAGTCTCTGCAAATATTTTAACCTGCTTTAACTACCTTCAGAGCAAGATGCTTGCCTAGCACTGTGCACAGTTTGTTGCGGTAAAGCAAGGGTCTTTCTGTACTTCCTTAGGGGAGGAAGCAGCAGAGGGGCTGGTCCTGAGACTGCCACTACCATGGCCAACTTGCTGGTGTCAGCCAGGGCACTATAAATTCTCCCCAGGAGAAAGGAGGACTATCCTGACTCTGGAGTGTAGCTTGGAGGCACGAATTGCCTCTGTGGAAGGTCTTTACCGTAGATCCTTACTGGCTAACATGGAAATCACCAAAGATGAAAAAATAAATGAGGAGGTTTATGACCAAAGAAGTAAGAGGACTTTTTGCCTTTGCTTTTATTCTTTCTCTCTAAACCCCATTTTGTCTCTTAAACTTTCATTTTACTTTAGATAACTAGATAGTCAGTACACAAATTTGATCACAAGCCAGGTGCTCTGATTGGCTGAGCTTGGTCTGCCCTGCAACATGGCTGAGAGTCAAGGGGAGGCTTGAGGCTTGGTTTGGGGGGACAGAGATTGTGGGGTTTATGTTTTATCAATTTCTACTCACACTGATGAATATCTGATTCAAGCTAAGTTTTCTCTTGCAAACTGCCTTCTTATGTTATGGTATTTACAGCTTTTAAAAAGACTTCTGAAAGGATAGGACCTATATTGATCAACTTGCATCTGTCCTAATGTTAGTGTCTTTATCCAAACATTTTTCCCTTTTTTTTTAACCTCAGATGAATTATGAGTTGATGAACGGTGAAAATCAGCTGGCTGAAGGGGATTGCGCTAAGGCTTGCACTCTTTTAGACCCATGCCCCATTTTAGATAGATAGGCTCAGTGTGAGTAGATTATTACTCACAGGCTGAATTCCTGTAGACCCTGCCACAGACCAGGGCCACTCAGACAGACAGCTGTGTCCTGCAGATACACCGATCACACAGAATAGATAGGCCCCATAGAGTGTCTGAACAAAACATGTAATGTAGATAAGGAGACAGTTTCATACCGTTGCTATGATGGTCATGTGTATACTATAGGTGGACTGTGAATGTCCATCACTAAATGCACCCCAAAGACAGCAGTTTTTTGTGCATCAGCTGAGTTCCTCCATGGAAATTACTTAGATTTCAGCAACAAGGTAGCACGCATGAGATGGAAGAAAAAGATTGGATCTCCCTCCACTTTCAGTGCTTAGACTCTTCAATAGAAATGAGACCCTAAAGCTCAAAATAATTATTCACTTGTGTTGTTTCTTCCCTATTCTCCCCACATACTATGAAACTGTAAAGTATTTCCAGTATCCACAGAAACCTCAAGCATGATAAGAAATGAGATTTCTATAAGGCAATATTTTCCCTCTGATTATGTAGTATATTAGCTCGTGTTCCCAGCTGAGAAAAAGTATTAAGCCTAGTATACAGAGAAAACAAATAGGAGGGTGATACTTAGCCTTAGGGCTGGAGGAGTTCTTAATTTCTTCCATTTCCTCAGCTCTTATTTATACCAGAGTCAGTTATGTTGCACAGTCACGGTTGGTTTGGGAGACCTGAAAGTGGGGTGAAGGGCAGCACGAAGAAATGAACTTTTCAGTTGATGGATGACGAAGTGTTTCCATGTACATAACATATTAAAAAACTATACTGAAAGAAACAGTGGTTCCTTCTCACCTTGTGGTGGCATCTGTCAAGTTTAGAGGGAATGGGTATTTTTCTAGTGTCTGTTATAAAATGGAGTTGCAGGAGGAATTGATTTCCCTGTAAAACAGAAGCTTTCATCAAATCGACTATGAGACTTTATTTCTCAAAATAAGAGAAAGAAAAAACCCCATTTTTTATTCCAATGTTGAAATGCTTTCATACTCAGCTGCTGAAAAAAGGGAGAGAAACTGGGGCAGAGGGGCACAGAGAAAGAAAATGATTTCAGGGGAATTTTTTGATGGTGGCAATCCTACAGGAAAATTACAACTTTCAGAAGATATGCATGGGAACAAGCAATTCTCTTTCCCTCTTACCGTCCAGGTGGCAAAGCAGAAGATGATGAAACCAAGATCCATCCTGTTCCTGAGCCATGCGGCTGCTCTGTTACCCAGGGAGGGGAGAGGTTTTCGTGATGTGCTTGTTATATTGTGAGGTTTGGCAACACCCTTATGGACATCCTCAACCAGGGGATAGTGGATTGTAGCTAGGAGCCCAGTTATTTTCAACCAGAAGGAAAACACTTCCCTTTTTTCAGGTTTAAATATTTTGTCCTTCATTGGCACTATCACTCTTGCCAAGCCCATGCCAGACTTTCATTCCTGCTGCTTTCCCGACGTCATCTCTCTCCAAAAGGGACTCTAAGAGTCAACAGTGGAAATCTCTCTGGCACCATTTTAGAAGTGGACACATACTCTCTCCAGCCTGTTCAGCTGGGCCCAGGCCTCGCAGCAGTACAGCCCAAGCGCTATATGGCTACCCAAAGTGCGAAGAGACGGAGCTGGCCACGAGGCTGCTACGAGCCTGCCATGCCCTGAGGTGGGTTTGCTGCAGGGGAGCACATAGCACCGCTGAAGGGGGAAGCAACCCATTTTGATAGAGACCAAATCAGGCAGGAAGCTCCTCTCTTCTGCTGCAGTTGCCACTGACCGGCTGTTTGGAGATGGCTGTATTACTTCACAGATTCAGCTGGGCCAGCTTTTTTCCAGCCTGACACCTTTTTGTTAGAAAATGCAACATTTTACAAATAGTGTTATAAGAATTTTATTCTGAATGAAGCTTTATCCTAAATCGTCAGTGTTTCCCCAAAACAGAGGCCAGCTTTTCTTTGTGCTTCGACTGTCATTTCTCCCTTTACCCACCTGGCTCCAAAGCTCTGGGGCCAGAGAAGCTTATTACTCCATGAGATGACTGTAGTATGCACAGCAGAACCCTCACGCCCTGGAGCCAATCTGGATGCTATTGTAGTACAAACAGCAGCAATAATTCTCATAGAAAGCAATACTGTGTCTATGCAAACAGAGTCCATCCTACTGAGATGCTCTTTTGCTCCAGACCATCTTGTTGTTTCGGAGGGATGTATCAACATTATCTCTGACGTGGCTCTCTCCTGTCAGAGCTGTAAACAGCAGGTAGCTCTCATTCCTTTCTAAGGCAACAGGCTGTGTAGTGGCAGGATCTCTGCATCCTACCTCTCAGCACTCCTAGGATAGCCAGTTTACAAATCTTTGCGAGAAATAACTCTCAGTCTCTAGTAAGTGAAGTGTTTTAAAAAAAAACCCTATATGTACCAGCTTGTGCCAGAACAGATTTCACTCTCAACCAAGTGAAACTTAGTTGTAGACTTTGCTTCTTCATTTATTTTCCTTTTTTTTAATTTTGCGTTGTTATGTGTAGACATATTTTTGGGTGGTTAAAAGGGACTTGCAATCATTCTGTGGAACACCTGAGGCTGCACCATGGGTCACTATTGATCTGCTGACCACTGGAAAAGAAATGTGGCTTGGAAACCTTCTGCCAGCATCAATCAGTTAATGCAATGGGGGACACGCAGTCTTTCATTTCCCTGAAGTCAGCATTGTTGAGGCTTCTAGCATGACAAGGATGTGAAAGAGTATTGGACATGAGCTCAGTTTCAGAAATAAGAATATTTCACTGAAGTAGAAACCACAGTTGTTTTAGACTGTAATTTTCCCACAGGCCAAAGAGAGCCAGTGCTTTCTGGATAGGTCACTGCACTACACTTAAGAAGTCTTAAATCGTATTTCAGCTGTGGCACTGTTTCCTAGGACAAGATGCTGTGTTTGTCTCTGCCTCAGTTTCCCTTCCTGTGAAATGATGATGTAATCCAAAGCGTACTGAAGGAAAGTGCTCTGACAGAGATGAATATATTATTAACAGTAACAAAACAAACACTGCTAGTTTTAATATGAGTATTACATTCTTAGACTGTGCTGCATTTACATCTGCACACTGGAAATGTCCATTAAAGAAATACAGAAAGCTCAGACAGTCACAGATTCACAGGGCATGAAAAAGAGAAAATGGACCTTGAAAGAAACCAATAATTCTTGTGATCAGAGCAGTCCAGCAGGACAGTAGTCAACCAACTCCCTCCAATGGGGGCTGGGCCAGCACGGAGGCTCTCAGATTTTCCACACACATAGATCAGACGCATAAAAGACACAAGTCCAGACAAACAGGGCAGATTACCTTGCTCATATCATTGCTCGGATAGTTAAGGCTTACAGAAAGTGTATGTCCATGCTCAAATAATGCCCGAAAGGAGGCAGTCAGAACACAGCCTGCCTCTGGAAGGGTTTGACTCACATGCTGCTGAGTTATTCATGGCATGTGAGCTGTGTGGAAGAGATCTTTTTATTTTGTTTTGGTTTAAGGTTGATGGGAGAATCTTTTCTTTTGCAAACAGCCTCCTAATGCATCAGGACAGCTGCCTGGGATACACCTCATTTAGCGGCAATTGTGTCTGTAATGTTTATAACACTCCCACCGCCATCCAATATACGGTCATCATTTATCCTCTCATTTGCCTAACACAGTGTTAAAATGCCCTTCCAGTGCTTTGTTTTGCTTACTTTTCCATTCCCTTGGTGTCCTCATGTCAGAGATGTTAAAACCTCTTTTGAACAACTGACATCTCTGTGACAAGGATTTGTGACTGAAGGATGCTTTTTCCGCTCTTTACCCTGCAGCCTCTCCCTCCTGTTTAATTACAAGCTTGGGAGTGTGAGACATCATCTATCATTCCTCATTCATTATATTTAATAGATGCACATTTTGGACTCTTCAACAAACTGACCAGACATATGGAGCATGTTAATCTGCTTGTGAAGTCTGCCCTTTTAAAATCAACAATGCCATTGTCTCCTCAGCTGAAACCTCAGGAAATGAAGGGGGGAAAAAAAAAAAGAAAAAAAAAAACCCAAAACACCTAAACTACAAAGCTCCTAGTATCATTCTTAAGGATCATCTGTGCCGTAGTTTGTCGCAGTCCAAACATGACTGCTCTGTTGTAAAAGCCTTTGCATACACATGACACAACCTTACATCTTTGCAACTGGTAAATTGCTCTGTGACTTTTGTTCCTGTTAGAAGATGGAGTAATTTCACTTATGAGTGAGTTCACTCATATAAAGTTCCTGGGGCTGGACTTCTGTGCTGATGTATTTTGTCTCTCCATACCGCCTCACACCCTGCCCTCACCACCTAGACCATTTAATGCAGTGGCCTTCTTAAGGATCAGGTGTCACCACCCCACTTTAATTATGATATTCAGTTAGGTCTCTGCTTACTCACTTGAGAAGCCATTGGATCTATGTACCACATTAGTGCATCTTTCTAGCTTGGCTTGTGTAGCGCTCATCATAACATTTCCAGCTGGGCCCCGTGCTAGGGTCTTAGGACTCTTCTCCATCTGGAAAAAAAAATACAGGCAATTCTGGTGATCAGATAAACTATGGTATATTTGAGACCACCTGTGTGATGAGAGTTGGACGGGGACATAGCCAGAAATTCATGCAATCATACATAAAACCCTAAGCTCCAAGAGCTAAATCAAGAACACAGGCAGCTTTCCAACTTTCCACAAGATGATGATCTTGAAACAGAATATGAGCACGAGCCTGCTTTTTTTTCTAGACACAACAGACATGTGTGGCATTGATACCTTCCACACAGATAAGATTGAAAGCAATAGCTTTTCCCTTCATGCAAGTGGTTCAGTGACCCCAATAAAAACTGGTCTGAATGAACAGGCCCCCAACCATGCTTGGCCTGATAGCAGGGAGATCTGTTACACTAATGCTTCATCTGAGTCTCATATCCATGGTGCATCATAGGCAATAAAGATAATCCCAGCCATTAAGGAGAATAAAAATTTTCTAGGACACACTGCTGAAGTTCAGTAAGTGCAGCTCAAGTTGAATGATCCAGAACAAAATTTTTACTTTCCTTTTTTTCTGTTCCTTAACTTTCCCTGAAATAAAACAGGTGCACAGTCAGCTTAGTGATTTTGAGTAGTTCCTTGCAATTTAGAGTTTACTTGAGCAATAAAGTTACTCTGGGGCATTAACAGCACACAAGACTGAAGATGAGAAATTTGCAGAGTATGGCAAGCATGAAAACTGGAATAAGAACTATGCTGGTAGTGGATTTATACTGTTTACCTCTCACTAATCATAGAGGTAGCTTGAATAGCTCTCTATCCTTTTGGTATCGTTTTCAGTGTGTCAAGCAACTGTGCCATCTGACAAGTGAGAGCTTCACCTGTAAGTATGTTGGTGACATTTGAAGTAGGTCCATGAGAAGTGTGTGGCAGTGTTGAAATCTATGTGCATGGAGCTTTGGTCTTAGGAAAGATCCCATGGGGAGTCCTGAAAATGTCTTACAGCATTGGTAAGAAGAGTGATCCTCCAAGAAAGCAATGCATGGTCTGAAAAAGTGAAATGCAAGGTGATATAGCCAAGTATTCCTTCCTGACCCAGCCTAGGTTTACAAGGCACTGAAAACTGGTCCTTTACAATGTGCAGTAATGCAAATCCATCTATTTCAGGGGTGTTCCTGCCTACACTGAAAAAAGAAAAAAGGCAAGGACAAAAATCAAAGCCTTTGGACACTGTTGTAACTGCATGTGGTTGATAATCATTCTGGTATCAACAGCTTCTGAATAAGCCTTTATCTTCCATGCTGAGTAACATTCATTCTTTGATCAAAAGCTAGACTTATGGAGGGCTTCAGCTACAGTGTTTGTACCACTGTGCTGCTGTAGGGGCTGCTTAGTTTGTAAGGTGTAAACCAATGCTTTCTACTACTTCCTTTCAGCTACTTTGACACTGTGTGCTGGCTGCTGGCCAAGCATTAATAGTACATAAGAACAGCTGTAGTGAATCAGATCAAAGGACCACCTGACCCAGGAACCAAAGAGTAACGGAGACAATAAGAGCTAGACAAACATGTATGGTGTTCCCTTGATATAACCACCCTGCAGTCTGCAGCCTAGGGACCTCCTGAATCAGAGACTCTATCCACATCTCTGTGCTGAATAGCCCTCAAGAGACCTATCATCCTCTCCAAATGCATCTAATTGCTTTCTGAATCCAGTTATATTTTGCTCCTTGGCATGTTCAAAAGCTTCATTTGTTTCAGGCTAATGAGCTTAATAAGCTGAAGCTGTGTTTTTATTGAAAGGTTAATGATTGCAAACATTTAAATAGTTAAATCAACTCCTTAGCTGAGACAGAAGTTCTATAGGAAGGCAACAACAATCCCAGCTCTTCTGGGAAGGCTGCTGAGGATTTTCTCAGTGTTGTGGGTCTTGTGTCCTTCCTGATTGCTGGGTCTTAACTCACCACTGAGGTGTTCCAGCTCACACTGTTTCTGCTTTCACTTCTGTTGTGCTGGATTTAGGTCTCATTAAGTCCCAAGGTGGGACTTTTTTTTTTTTTTTTTCACAGGTTGGTTGTGTCTCAAGCTACAGTTAGTTTTACAGTTCTTTAACATCTGTTGCTTAATATTATGTGACTAATTTGTCTGCATGGATCATCACTTGAGTTTCTACAGTATGTAATGTTGGTCAATCAATCCATTGACAACTCATCAGCTTTGTTTACTTCTTGAAGTGAACTGGCCAACAAAAGCAGGTAAATGAAGGATTCTGCAGTCTGTAAGTTGCACTACAATTTTGTTAGGCACATTGTTTCATCAACATAGACCTTTTATATCCAGCTGACTACAGGGATAGCCTATAAAGGCCTACTTGGAAAGCATACTGAACTCAACAGAGACTCCCATTTACTTAAATGGGCTCTAGACCAGACCTGAAATGAAATCTGTCTCAAACTGCCAGTTGACAAAGAGCCAGGACGGTGGTTTTATTTGCAAGAAGCTGTGAAACAGAGAAGTAAAATGGGCAGGAGCAAAGCAATGGCAAAATAAAGAAAATAATTTAGGCTAGTAATTGGGAGAAAGCTGCTAACCAGCAGAGAAGAGCTCTGGAAAAGCCTCTCAGAAGGACTAGCAAAGGGAAGAAACCTAACTGGTTTCAGGATGAATATTGATAACATAATGGGACAGTTTCTGTAGTTCTCCCACTTGCAACAGCAGGGACCAGACTTCAGAAAGTCTTTTCTCTGGTCCTATAACCATTCATTTGCATTAACTTTCTTCTGTGTGGTTTCAAAAGTCTGGCATTTTTCCTCATGTAAACTAGCCCACTATGTTCACTATGACTGTGAACAAGTCAGAAATCTTGCCATATCTTAGCACATACCCTATGAAAAAACAGCAGACAAGTAGTAGACAAGACGAGGCCATGGGCAGCTCCAGATTAAGTGTCTATAATCTACAGCAATTGAAATATTATGACTTAAATCACGAGAGTGCAGCTGCCTCCCATTTATTACACATGTTGAGAGAACAGAAATACAGCTTCCATAGCCATGATTTGTTTATGACAAAATGCTCCACCCCAAAGGCCTCTGGTTTGATTTTCCCTGCTAACCAGACTGCAAGGCTGAGAGGCACACCCCATTTCATTTGTCTAAATGGGAGTTGCAGAACCCAAGAAATAAGCATGATGTGGAAGGGGAACCATTTCCTTGGGAAACATGCAGGATTTTGGCAAGGGAGAGGAGCTGGCCACTAAAACCCAAGCTCTTTCAAATAAGGCAGTAGGGTGAGTAGTATACCAAGGCTGAACTATTATTTTTAAATCTAGATGAACAGTGTTAAAATCTAATAATATTCTGAAAAGACAGTGCTTAAAGTATTGTACTGAGGGCCACTGAAAATGGGAGGAAACAAATGAAGAAACAAGGGGGATATTAGTCCTTAAAAGGATGGAAAGGCTAAAAGGGTAGCTCTTTTTCCTCTAGCTAAGGAATAGAGAGGAGGCTGTCTAATCTTGCAGAGAAGAAAAGCCTGAAATATCCTGAGAGGCAATACTGCCTTTTTAATGTACACAGCTAGCTGATAGCCAAAGGCAACAGAAGAAACAGTGAAAGGGAACAGCAGAAAGCTGAGATTCAGTGTGAACATATACCTAAAAGTTAGGGAGCCTGCAGGTATGTGGTTTAACCAGACCGCTAAGGATTTTTCCATGGTAGAGCCTCAGATGCCAAAGGAAATCAACACACATAACATCAAGCTGTGGCCTTTGTCTTTAGGCACTTATTTTGCCCATGGCATATGCAAATTAAGATGACTAGTCTTAACCCTTTTCGGCTGTTGGCTAAGCTACATTAAAATGCAAATTCCTTTACATTTTCTGCAGGCACACCACCACCCTTCACTGGAGCATGACTATGTGAGCCATGAATCTCAGGCATGTGATAGAGCCATCAGTCACAGAATCCCATAATCACTTTACTACACTCACTAGTTCTGGAGGAGTGCCTGGTACCACATGGGGCTTAGCGAACGGTCAAAGCTCCATATGTTTGGAAGGGATTCATTTTACTGCAGGTCCAATTGGCAGTGCCTAACTACAGAAAAACATCACAGGGTTTCTCCTGGTTTGTCTGTCTGGGAAACTCAGCCCTTAATGGAACAGTCCCCAGTATTACTGGGAGCAGCAAATTTGACATGTACGTGGTTTGGCAAGTTTTCCTCTTGTATAAATGAGTCTGGGATTTGCTTTAGCACCTGCTGCTCTTTTTACAATGCCAATTTATACCTCAGTAGGAATGTTTCCACATAACGCAGTTGTTTAAGGAAGTATTTTAATTTTGCAGTGCTTATCTATCTACCATTCAGATCATGCAAATGTTTTGGATGTCACTCCACTCAAATCTATACCATCCATTAAATTATTCTGATACACAAATATTTCATAAGCTCAAGTTTTGTTTCTTTTAATAACACCCTATCCACAGCATTATCTGAAGAGTTAAAGATCAAAACAAACCATACAAAAAAACATTGAATAAGTTATTTCTTTTACTGCCATATATACCCGAGACCTCATTTCACTGGGATTATTTTAAAAGATTATTTAAAGACATACGGATTAGGAATATTCTGCCTGAAAGAGTCTAACATAATTAAAAAGAAATTATATAAATGCAGGTGCATGAGCTTCCCACTAACCCCATGTTATAGTCTGAAAACTGTCTGAAAACATCGTCTTAAGTACTTT
>WAAD01018848.1:19880-37842 GCA_013389945.1 Fregata magnificens
ACTTTTGTCTGTCCTAGAACTGGAAAGTCTTGGCTGAATTGTAACCCTTTCTGTTTAGTGGAGATCGTGTACAAAATGAATGTTTCCAGTCATAAGGCTTTAAAAGTGAATCAAAAGCTCTTATGAAACTGGGTTCCTGTAGATGCTGGAGACACAGAGGAAGCTACTGAACCCAGTAGGTACTGATTTGATGGCTATGCATGGAGAAGACAAGGAAATGGAAACAACATATTGCTCCTTTTTCCGGTTGCTGGGATTTAATATGCAACATCTTAAGGATCCATCCACCATTTGTCTGTCTGTATTTTATCCCTAGGATGGCTTTCCTGAGCTTTAATGAAATCTTGTCAGTATTTAAGAACTACAGGCTTAAATACACAATTTTGTCTCTGAGACTATCCTGTGTGCAAAGGACCTGTTTCTCATTCAGTTTTTTGGCATGAGTGACTGCTGGATGCATATTAGTTTTTCTTATTTTTTCCTCACAGTCGGAATTCTGCCATGTGCCATGCTCCCACAAGCAATTTGTATTGACCTTCAGCACAAACTAGCAGCTGGAATTGAACGGCAGCCCTGAGAGGTGGCTCAGTGTAGTGGATTTGAAGCCAAAGGCCTAAATTCATCCTGCCTCTCTTTAGTGTCTAACTTAGGAGTTTAATTTCTTCTAGTGTCAGGAGGCACTTCAAAGGGTTCTGAGAGATTGGCCAAGCCTTGCAAGATCTCCTAGAAGTGCCTCTCTTTCTTTCTTAATTAATAGAAAAGGGGACTTGGGATGAAACTGGTTTCCAGTGCAGGAGATGACACAGTAAAGTATCTAAATTCATATAGAAGTATCTGGAGTCATATGGAATGAAGCTGGGCTGCAGTCAGCAGCTTTGACACTTTGGAAGCTCGCACTTCTGAGGCAGTGTGTGCTGGACAATGTGTTAGAGAAGAGCTGGACACTCATGTCAGACAAGATTCTAGCACAGGTCATTACAATCATCACTGATACAAGACTGTCCACGGTCCCAAAACACAGTCCTACACCTCCAATAATCCCATTTCTAGGGGATTACCATGACTGAAGGTGGAGAACTCCTTCTACTATAAAAGGGTTTTTTTGTTGAAGGGCTATTTATAATCCTTGCCAGCCTCCTGCAACTAATGCTTACAGTAGCGAGACTTCCAGTGAAAGGACTAAATAAATGTGAATGAAGAAGCACAGTAAATCAGGCATTATTTTCAGTCAGAACCACCAGAACATGATAGTCTTACTTTGCTCAAGCTAGATTTCTTATCAGTCGCTCTTAGCTTCACCCTTATCAAGTCATCACCAAGCAGACCTTAAAACCTGGAGGAAAAGTAGGTCAGAATGGAAATGTAATTTAAAGCTCTTCCAGGAATATTGCACGTTTCCTTATTCCCTGACATGACAGACCCCTTATCAGTGTAGACACTCAAGGTCTTTCCCNTTAACTTCATCCAATCATCTTTTTTACTCTAACTGCTTGAGACACAGGCCATACAGCACCTCTCTGGTGAAAAACATTACACACAAAAACTCTCTCAAATCAAAGAGACGGGAGTAAAATAAAAGCAACTGCTGTCAGGCCCATAAATACCCTTTCCACAAAGAAATAAACATGTAGATGTTCATTTCAGCAGATCAAACGGTCTATATTAGCTTATTTTAAATGAGCTATTTTTCTTGTTGCTGTTTTGCTTGGTTGGTTTTTTTCCTGGGAAGAGATCTGGCACTGAAAAGCTGTAGGGACACTTGCTTCTGCAATAATAAGGAAAAAAGCAACAAGTAACCCTATTGTTTGCAGGGGTGTAGGGGGTATATTTAAAGAGGTGTCATTTTTAAACAGTGAGAGCAAGACTACTGCTGCTCATGAGAAACACTCAAGTGAAAAATGTTTTCCCAGTGATTCTTCTTTTTGAGTCATCCATAAATTCCTGAGCACAAGAAAGGCCTGGGTGTGTCTCAAATACGCTGTTCGAAACTTGTTTGTTGATTTTCCTGTCTCCTGTAGTTCTGTGCCCTGTAGAATTGAGGCATTTCTCAGGGAAACTGAGACTTACAGAACTCCCAGATGACTCTACATAGCTTTCTGGTTTACTCTGCTTTTAATTAATAAAGCTCCTACCTGACCATATGTCAGGTTCCTGAACCAACCAGCTCCACCAAGTCTCATCTCCCACTTTTTTTTCCTCTTGTTTTGCTGGGACAAGGAGGGGACTATTGCTTGGCCCATGTGTTGAATACATCACTGGAGTTGACCCAGATGTGGTTTGGTCCCAGAATGAACTTAGATAGCTCTGTACAGCTGCCCACTGCTATCTCCTTCTCTTTTTTCATTTCCTTAAAAAAGCACTGGGGTATACAGACCACAAGGAGGACATCAGACATTCCAGATGGTGCTTCAAAAAAGCAAATACATATAAATATCTTCCATGCAAAAGCCTATCAAGGGATATATGTTAATTTTTAATAAGGGTTAACATGTTCATAATGAAAGAACAGGTACTTTTTCTGAGGTTTGAGGAGGGGAAGGTTACATTTTAACATGTAAGTAGGTTTGCAAGAAAAATTTAAATGTTTGGGTGGTTTTTTTTATTATATGCAATTAGTGACTTAAATTCTTGACTCTATGCTTTTCTGCTGCCCCCTCTTCAGGGCCTCACATGCATTGCTTCTCTTGTAGGTTCTGTCTAGAGTTTTCCATGCCATGCACTTGGGTCTCATATTTTTGCCATAATAAGTTCATCTTCCCACTTAATTAAAAAGGAATCAGCTATCTCATCTTCCAGGTTGCTTCTACATAAGCCAAGATCTTTTATGTTGGGTCAGCCTCCCAAATGACTCAAGATCATGACCAAAGATGGCACATCCTTTAGGTCTGCAGTGGGTATCAGAGACTATGGGGAAAACACATGAGAGGTAGCTGAATGCCACTGTCTGCAGCAGACAAATGTAAGTGGATTATGTGCAGGTGAATGGATGTGCAATCAGCAGTCCCTAAGATGGTTCAGGGCAGCTGGCATGTCATCATGCATCTTGTTTGAATTGCCAGGACTAAGGGCATTTTGTTAGAAATCCAGTGCAAAAGACAAGCAGACAAGCTGAACAAATTGTTCACATTTATAGAAAATAGAGAGCTAGAAACTGGATTATAACAAATAGATTTCTGTGTGTCCACAGAGTTCCCATGGTATTAACAAACATTACCTTTTTTTTTTCCTTTCTTCTCCTTGTTTGTGTGGTTCCTTGTGATCTAGCAACAACGCTCCTCAAAGCTATCCTTTTATCTTGGAGACATAATTTGAAAAATGTTCTTATCTAGCCTGCAATGCACCATGTTTTTCACTTTTCTTCCTACATCCAGAATATGTGGTACATGTTGAGTTAGCCACACATGCAGTTCTTCCCTTGTCACCTGCTCCAAATCCCACTTGCCTCTCCAAATGAACATGTAAAACCCAACCACATAAATTACTGAACTCCCTATGCAGTGCATTCAGGCACTCATTTGTTCTAAAGTGATGTTATCCAAGAGAAGGGTTTGAAACATATGATGTTATCCTCCACCAGATGTTGGGCTGGTTTAAATGCAAATAAACCCCCAAAGGGAAAACAAGACAATGGAATATAATACACTGCTGAGATACGGGCTAGATTTGTGCACAACCAAACTTCTTTGTGGTTTCAGAATTTTTTCAGGTTTCTTTCCAGCACAATTTCATTCTTACCCCCTTGTGGTGGTATGTCCTGTTGAGTGCAATATTCTTGCAAAGTTCCTGTTTTCCCCTTCACTTGCTCATATATATCCTCAGAGTAAGAAGGATATATATTTGTCTACAAATTTTTACTTCCTCTGCTGGAAATGTTTACGCTCCCCGAGTAGAGCAGAGCAGCAGCTCCTCACTGCCACTGAGTCCGCAGAGGACAGGACAGAGACGTGAATGCAGTGGGTTTTCTGATGTCTACCATCAGTACTATCAAGGTGAACCTCCAAATTTTTCACTCAATGTCTCTTCTCAGATGCTTGTCAAAAGCCCTACCTAAGATTGATCAGTCTTAGAAGACTAAAAATTGGACTGAAAATTGGGTGAATATCTGGAGACCTTTTACATGGGCACATAGCCTTAGGGGACATGGGAGGAGAAGCCAAAAGATGACATTCTTTCACAGCAATTTTCTTCCATACAACAGAAGGAGGACAGGATGAGAAGAGGAGGTTTCCCTTCATATCTCTTTGTTCCTCCCTCAAAAATAGCCCCCCCCATCATCTTAAAGTTTTATAAATGCCCTTTTACCACTTCTGACTTTTGTACACTTTCTAGTCCTTCGCTCTCTGTCTCCTCCCACTCCCAATTATGTACTCACATAAAGTCTTGTTCTTCAGCTTTCCCTTCCTCTTCCTCTTTCAGTCTGTCCCCAGATTTCCATTTATCCTTTCCTAAGTTCCCTTCTCTAGTCTTAGACCCTCCATCTGCAAAATCAACCTCCCTTCCATTGACTAAATACCTATCAGGAGGTTTACAATTGGGATTGCAGACATTTGAGGAAGATGTCTGGCTGTCAAGACAATTCAGACCAAAGACAGACATTGATCACTGGGAAACTTCCTCTAAACACACACAGAAAAACCTGTAACTAAGCTGAGATCATTTCACTCATTTTTAATGACTGAAAGAAGTTTTAGGAGAGACAAAGTAGGGGATGATTTCCAATAGAAAGAAATGCTTAACACTGCTTCTAATGCTGGGTTTCTGCAGGCAGATCCAGATAAACTGAACAAGCTACAGAAATAATTGCTCAAGGGAAAAGAAACTTTGTAAGGGTTTCTAACCATGCCTAAGCAGGACACAGTGCAACAGCATTTCAGTTTTACGATACTTACTAGGTTTGTGCTTAAAGGACTTCCATTACTCAGATGATTTCAGGCAGGCAGCCATGGAACATTATTCTAATGAGAAGGGGAATTAAAGCAGAAGTACACCACTCCATCCTCTGGTCTAAAAGAAAATCCTAAATTCCTGCTGTGACACTGAGCTGACATCTCAATTATAGAAACAAACAACATTGTGATGAAAGGACAGGCTCCTTCTTAATGCCAGTTTATTGAGGAAATCAGGAGAAAAATAATGTGATTTATTTTCTTTTAATTACTTGCATGAAATACAATACAATATAATGTTTTGCAAAGGTTTTAGATGGCCTCTTGCTAAGGATAGTACTTTAAGCATTCTACAAAGGCTTAAACAAATGAACAGAATTATTAAATAAACAGATGTGCATAGATTTTTAAAAATTATGAACTATGTTTTAGAGAGGCATGAGTAAATGAGAGAGTGTGACATCTTGATCTAATTCCTCAAAAAAATTCCTCTTTAGGCCAAATTTGTCTTTTAGACTATATGTCCCCCACAACACAGTGTGGTTTGTCCTCTTGAAGAGGGTGGTTAGGCTACACAGAATGATGGTTTGTGAAAATCATCCTGTTCTGGAACATAAAATGCAGAGGACAAAAGGAAAGCATGGGAACTGAATCACCTGTGAAACAGGGCAGAGCAAAATCACAAACTCAAACCCCAGCATTACTTTGGTTTTTTTGAGGGGAGGATTATTTTGCAGATTGCTTTATCAAAATAGGCATAGACAAAACCCCTGATCAAACTTTTTGCTGGACATGCTTTCCTTGTGTGGAAATTTCTTGTTCTCTCTTTAAAAATGTGTGAACTTGCTACTAAAAACACAGAAAAAAATACAAATTAAAGGAATCATTGTCTGTGGCTTGCAGAGCCACTGGGCACTCTGCCTTAGGGGGTTTGTCAGGAAAGGAGCAAATTCAGGGTCTTGATTAATTGGGGTCTTAGAGGTGAGATGGAACAGAGAAGCTTAACAGAAGAATACGTGTGGATACAATAGGAAAAGAAAATGCAACCACATGAATAACTATCCCTTCTGGATGTTAAAGTATCTCTGCTTGGGTTTTAAAAGGTTTGTCAGGTGGATATGTCTGATCTTTGGCTACCAACTGTGATCTAACACCCCTTGAAGGTGGAGCTATTATTTTTACCAGGTATTTTCACAAAGGAATGTACTTTCTGAAAGGAAAGGAAATGATAGTAATAAGGCTGTTTCTGAAATGTTTTGGGTTGCTATGAATTTTGCATAAGAGTGAAAAAGCGTTAATTTTTGAACGGAAAAGAAGAGAACGATTTCTGTTATATTGCTGAGTTCTTTCTTCTTGACCAAACAAAGGCTCAGCAGAGAATGCAGGTTAACACTTGAAGATTTCAACACTCACCTCCCTCCGATCATTACTAAAATAAATCATCTCTCTGCATATATTGAAAAAACAAGTTTCATTGTTGTTCCATTGAATCTTGCATTATTACAGCTGCCACAATCCCTTTCCAGGCTAGGAAGTTGCTCACAGCATGACTGTGCTGTGGCCTCTACTGGATGATGCACAGCACCAGGCACATCCTCCAAAGGGTATATTGCTTTGTTTGCTACGAGAAAACATTGGCACAAAAGGACTGAATGAGACACACTCAGTTTGGGTTTCCTGAGCAATCTCTCGGCTCCTTGCTTTTCTCACCGAGGTTTAAACTCCCCCTAGTGAGGTTTGAAGTCATCTGCGGGAATTAGTCATTCGATGGAAGGGTTTTCTCTTTGGGTTTTGCTAAGGAGGGGGAACTGAGCTGCAAATCACTCCTCTCTGTTCCAGTGTGTGGAAGCGGGAACTTCATACCGAGGCAAAGCAATTTTATTTATTGTTACAGAAGGGATGGAGCGTGGGAGTGGGGACAGCACCTTTGGATGTTGCTCAAATGTGATCAGGAGGAGTTGACACTCTGCACCTGATCACTTCCTTACCTCAGGACTTCTCTGTGTCCCGCAGGTCTCCCTCCAGCTGCCACTGGGTCCCCACTGGCTCCCTGTCCCCATTTCCAGCCACTGAGACCACCCAGCCCAGTTCTGTCTGCAAATCAAGAAAAAAGGAGTAGGGTTTTACACAGTTTTAGCCGAAGTTTTCTTGCAATCTTTCATGGCAACCTGATGAAGGATATGGTTCAAAAATATTCAGTGCATAAATAGGGATCTCAAGGCATGTTACACTTTGAAATGAAGCTGAACACCCTCTAAAAGCTAAATGGATCAACAGAAATTTCACTGAAATTTTAAAAATTTGACAGGCTGGCCCTAAACATTATTAGCCTCTTTTTTTAAGTGGGGAAATTATTCCTTTACTGAATCTTGAAATCTTCTGCAAACATCTTACTGTAGAGCAAACTTTGCTATTTCTTCCTCCGTGCCATTGATGGTTGTAATTGTGCAGCACCTTAGCAGGTGGCAATATCATGGACCCAGAAAAAAAAGAGTAAGAGAAAGACGGAGAATGATTCATGGTGTCACTAAAGGAAACAGCCTCAGAAACAGCTTGCTAGGGGACAACTGTCACGGACTCCCAGCCTATGTCGTACATATTTCAGATCCATCAATATTTTCCTTTACAGAGGCACCAGCGTGGGAGTACTGAAAGAAAGAGGAAATAAACAGGCTGTGTTAGTTTGTCTGGCTTCCTGGAAAGTGCTAAATTGCTCAAATGCTGCTGAGGCCTTCGCTGAACACACAGCTCTGGGGAACCAGTTCAGCCTGTCTCATTGATGGACTGTCTCTCTGTGGGTACAAAGCACCCATTTTATAAATATAGCATAACAACAATGGCACCTACGAGCCAGGTGCCCCAGAATCCTTAGGTGTTTTTTTACATTACGCATTGTTTATTTGAGATTAATTATGGAGTATTTCATTGTTCTTCTAGTTTTATGTCTTTAAGATACAATGACCAATTTTCTTTTTTTACTGCTTTTTCCCAAAACCATGAGAATTATTAAGTCTATACTTTGTAAAAGAGTGAATCACGTGAAAGTCACATGACTCCTGGAGGTGAGGTTTTATGAAAATCATCAAGTTACTCTGAGATTCATTAGTGTTATGAGCTTTGAAAGGACCAGTCTCCATAATCCTGTCAGTAAATTTAAGGCCAGGTGTAAGGTCAAGCAAACTAAACAAGTGCCTCAGGCAGGAGCCTGCAGAGAGTTATAAAATGGTTATTGCCTACACAGACAATGTCAGTGCTGTGGAAAGCTTGGCTGATGGCTGGGGATGTGGCAGCCCTGGGAAAAGCCAGCAGTTGCCTGTGGGCAAATCATCTCCCAGCTGTGTTAAATGAGAACAGGGCTTAGCCAGAGGGCCCTCACCTGAATCCCCCTGACAAGTCTGAGCAAGGGCATCTTCTGAGAAAGGTCTTCTCTGCTTCTGTGGCTCATTGAAAACAAATATCTCTCCCTTTGTCACTTCCTCTCCCCTAATTTAAAGTTCATTTTGGTGTATGTAGAGGAAAGTCTTGTCCCACAACAACAGGTAGATTGGAGGTGTGTAGAACAAGTAGATGTTTTTTGTCCTGTTCATCCTGAAAGGAAAACAGAAAAGATAATATATCTGTAAAGGAGAGAAGTGGTACTTTGGGGTGTATTTCTGTCAGTATTAAGTTGCATGGAGACTGAAACTGTTTCTGTGAGAAATCTCTCAATGCCTTCCTCTTGGGTAGCAAACAAGCAAAGTGACAGGCTGTGAAACACAAGGTACTGTTTGCTTTCATTAGGGTTTATTTCCCACTACACCTTATTTGAGAACAACTTGCTAATTCAAAATGGCATGGGCAGAGCTGTAGAGTGTTTCCTCATATGTCTAAGATAAGGTTTGGAGTTTTCTTTTTGCTTGCTCTTCCTCACAAATTTCAGACCTGTTAAACAGAGATTCACAAGGCATTATTACTGCTCTGCTCTGTAAGCATCCATGAATCCTGCAGCTACTCCACTAGCTGTACCTTGTCTTTCTCCCAGTCAATCTAAGCTGCACAGACAAGCCATATCAATCAAACCATGCTCTTAAGCTGAATTGCTTCCAGCCACATGGCAAAGGTAAGGTATCAACATCTTCCTACAGTAACCAAGCCTCCCTGCTAGGGCACAGAGGATAAAGCCAAAGCCTTTCTGTCTCTTTGCTTGCAGGTCAGCATTTGCTTTTTCAGTTTGGCCGCAGCCCAGGCCCTGCTGTCAGCTGAACTGGCCATGGGTCTTGGTTCACACTGTCCAGCGTGTGGCCCCGGATTCTCACACATGGTAGCAGGCTGCCGCAGAAGTGAAGACAGCAGACACTCAGGGCAGCACACCCTGGGCACAGCTCCCACTAGACATGCCTATATGGATGAGAAGCTTTGAGATGGCTCTGCTTGGGAGAGGTGAAGGCATGTCTAAAACATAACCTGTGAAAGACCTAATAGACAGTCTTTCTTGCAGTCATTCAAAATGGCATGGAAGTAATTATCACTAACACTTCCTGAGGTTTTCCTTTGGACACCAGCACTGCAATGGATGCTTTTGCGATGCAAACACAAGTGGTGGTGACTGCAACAGTTGCAATATGCAATGGCATTTCTATTAGCAGGTGTCCTAGTGATGTTGTAAGTAGGCACGTTTTAATAAAAAATCTTACAATCAACAGTGGCCAGCCCCTTATTTTGTTTAAAACTATAAAAACATCTGGCTGTAAACTTGATTTTACTGAAAAGAAGAATCTACGATCAACAGAAATCAAAACTGTTTTGATGAAAAAATGTTGAGTTTATGTCAGAAAACTAAATGCTTGATTTTCTGGATTCCCATCCAATTTAAAATGGAAATGTCTGTTTAATCAAGAAAATATTTAGAGAAAAAATTGTCAGCCATCTGTATTTAAGTCTCCTTGATGACAGGTTCTTTTCTTTCCCGAAGAGTTTGTCTCAACATCAAGTTGTGCTGGAATAAGTTATTCAGGACCAGCCATTTGTTTCTGGATAGCACCATGTGTGAATGTTGTTAGTAAGAGCCCTACACATGTCTGCACAGATCTTGTGTTAACTCCACAATTCATGTAGCAGGGACAGGAATAGAGGGGCCATTGATGTGTTTTTGTCAGGAGTTTCCTCCATGACCAGTAGGAGAACAGACTGCAAAATGAATTTTCTTTAATCATGAGGGGTTAAAACAAGATGGGACAAGAGGACTCCAGAAAGTATAGGGGAAGCCTTTTCTTCTCCTTGACGTGAGAAAGCAGAGTTAGCCTCTGCTCCTTTCCTACATACCGATGAGACAGAGCTTTAGAGAGCATTTGGGCCCCTTGACAACTGTGTGGGCTCCTCCGGAAGAGCTCCCTTTCTGCAAAAACCCCTCTTAGGTCTTGCCACAGAGGTGCACAAAGTCGAATTAGGCAGATGATATAACCCAAAATAAAATTTATTTCAACCAAAAGTGCTTTGATACTGCAACAAACATTAATTAATCACAGGTTTCGGATGTCAGGCAGGAACTATTACTACCCAGCTGACCTAAGAATTCTTGAGGGTTTTATCCAAAATGTGCAATCACTCACCTAAGATGAGGGCTCTCAACCTGGAGGAGTTACCTTAGGCAGCGTCCCGACCCAAGGGGAGAGTCCCTGACTGCAGACCTGCTGCTCCGAGGAGGATCAGTTCAATAGGCCCCCCGGCAGGGCTCCATTTATACCCCAGTCGAATCTGATCTGTGGTCATGGATGGTCATGTCTGTTGCCTCTTGGCAGAGGGCTCCATCTGTCAGCAACAAGGCAGCGAGGGCNTGAGGGCTCTCAACCTGGAGGAGTTACCTTAGGCAGCGTCCCGACCCAAGGGGAGAGTCCCTGACTGCAGACCTGCTGCTCCGAGGAGGATCAGTTCAATAGGCCCCCCGGCAGGGCTCCATTTATACCCCAGTCGAATCTGATCTGTGGTCATGGATGGTCATGTCTGTTGCCTCTTGGCAGAGGGCTCCATCTGTCAGCAACAAGGCAGCGAGGGCGCGAAAAGTAAGGGCGTGAAAGTAAGGGCGCGAAAAGCAGCAGCGGCTGCTCTGCTTCAACAGTTGGAAAACCCTGGTCTCTCTGAGGGCGGGTGCACCCGCCACAGGTCTCTCTCTTCTGTGTTAGAAACTGTCATACCCTGCTCTAGGCCATCCTCCCCCTTTCCTACACTGTTGCCCGCTCCCCATGGCTTCATCCGTTGCTGGAAGCAATTGCTCTGGTACTGGCAGTGTAATCGAGGGCAACCCAAGGTGGCTCCTGCTCTGACAGCAAAGGTGAGGGAGTTCCCAGCCACGTCCCCGGCACATGAACGGGTCTCTCTGATATGATCTACACTTCTCACCACCCAGGGAGAAGGATGGGGTGTGAAACCTGACAGCATCATCCACCCCATGAAGTGCGACCATGGCGGTATCCAGCAGCAGGTCAGCATCCCTGATGGCTGACTGCCACCCACTGCTGCCTCCCCATACCACCTGTGCAAATAGTCAGTGCTCATCTGTTCTGCCAAGTCACCCCAATGCTGAGGTGGGGGGTCCTGACTGCTTCAAGAGTGCTCTCCAGACATGTCCAGGACTGCTCCTCCAGTGACACCCAGAGAGGCAGAAAGATAGGTTTTAGGACACATTCTTATGGTGCTTCAGAAATGCAAATGGAGGTATCCTCTCTGCATCTAATCCCCTACACCACCACTTAAATCCTCCACAATATCACTTGGTTAGAGAGCTCAGTTGTTCTGTTACAAACATGATCTGAAAGAGAAACATATGTTTTACATTATTTACTTTCTTTTCATTAGATGTTGACCAGAGCATCCTGCTATTTTGACAAGCAAACCTCTCACCTGCCCTTTAAACTTACCCCCTCCCTCCCAAAAAATGCCTCTGATAATCATAAAGGCAAGAAAATGTATACATACACTTTCTGTTAGCTTAATTTCTAATAATATTTTCTGCTCTGATTTTATTTTCTTAGTCTCTTTTTACATTTAATTTGGCATCTGACCAATTGAAATGATGCTCTATTTATGCTTTTTAGCAAATGGTTTTGGCTTTGAATTCTTAACATTTCATTCATGGTTATTTGTTCTTGTATTTAGTACATATTCAGCTTGCCTGCTTTGTAACTTCCAAATGAGAATATTATAAATGCCTGGAGGCTTATTAGATCTTGGGCTCTTTTTTTCAAATTCAAACATGAGACACATTTTTAATATTCAGTTTTTCATGCATCTGAACCAATGACTTACCACGGTGCATTGTGGCTAATGTACTGAGGAGAATATTTCCTCTGCATGATGATCTCAGGGAGAGTGTGTATGTCCGTCTGTGTGTGTGTGTTTCTCTCTACGTGTTTGTGTGTCTGTTGGTTACTCTTCAAGATCTGTCACTTTGCATATGAACCTGATATTGGCACAGGCATATCTACCCAATGTCTTCCTCTAAGTAAAGGATCTGATGTTCAGCAAAGAAGTGGCAGCTGTCCAAGGCCAAGTACATTGAAGAAATTCACAAAAAGCCCTCAAATAGGAGCACGGAGCAAAAATTACTCAGTGAAATGGCCTGTTCTGAAACTAGATAGACACGAAGGTCCCTTCTGACATCAGATTATATGCATGCGGGAAATCCAGCACCCTGCTAATTGTGAACCATGCTTTTCTGTAAAAGTGGCCTTATTAACCCCTGGAGTAAGGAGGAAAGCAACATGCAGAAAAGCTCAGGCCTAAAATGTTAGAACTAAAGCTGCCTCCTTTACTCATCTTCAAAAGCATCTTATTCTGCTAATATTACCCCTTGACTTGGGAGAACTGCTGCTACAACTCTACTTGAGTAAAGTTTTAGAACTTCAAGAATGATTTTGTAAAAAGTTACTGGGGAAAAATTGAAAATATCAGAAACAGGGACTTTTGAAATTTCCTTTGAAAGGTTGTCCTGATTTACCATAGAGACAGCATGTCTCTGTCATGGCAGTGACGTAAAAATATCTTTGCTGTCTTGTGGGGTAATATCAAAGGTGCACAGTGCTTGTTAATCACATCCTCTCCTTGGATCCTGTGGTATAATTTATAATTTAATGTCTTAAAATCCTCCTCCAAGTTTGCATGCAAAATTCCTCATTTTCAATCCTAAATTGTCATGTCCTACTAACAAAGGAAGTTGATTACATCATGTCCTATCACCTTCAAAAAAGAGCTAAGTTCTGCCCATGCTGTTAAGAGCATTTGACAGTGTAGACAACTGTCATTATAGGCCTCTCTTACTTTTTCAGATTAAATAGACCTCATTTCTATTGCCTTTCTCTATAGGTCATGTTTCCTCAACCTCTTATTACCCATGTTGCTTTCCTTTGGACTTTCTCCATTTTGTCTAAATGTCTGTTAATGTAGGATATCTAAAATTACACCCTACCGCAAGACCTCACGAGGGCATTAAAATAATTACATCACAGGTCTTGCAAATTCAGCGACAGGAAAAAAACCGGTCCAGTGAAGGTTATTAAGTACAGAGAGACCACCTTCCCTGAGCTTTAAATTGGTGACAGCCAAGAGCGTAGTTTGGAAAGCAGTCTACCTTTTTAACAGCAGTGTGTTACTGAATCCCACTCATCTTGTGGCCTACAAAAATCCTCAGAGCCTGATCTGCAGCCTGGCTGCACACCCAGCTCCTCCTCACTGCACTTTACTGAGTCTGCTTTTTTCTTTCTCACAGGGATATCTTGCACATATCTGCTCTGAATTTAACCTGATTAATTATAGTCCAGCTCCTTCCAATATAAACCAAAGACAGAGAAATGAGCTGCTTCTTTCCATAGGGCAATTGTTCCCCTGTCACACATTTGACATATCTTTTTAAATCTCAGTTATGCACACAGTGAGGGTCCTAAAAACCAGAACCTTTCCAACAGGGTCAGTAAATATGCTGTGTAATTAAGATGTGTAAAACAAAGATCTACAGGTCTGGCCATCTGTTTTGACTTGTCTGGCTAGGACAAGTGCCCCCAAAAAGCCTATGTTTAATGCTTGGATGTGGTCTCTGGTTTGTCAATGCTCACGTCTGTCTGTTTGGAGGGCATGGTGCCCATTACACGTTCCTGAGGCACTTGGCACTGCTTTGGGCATGGAGAGGCTTCTGCAGACAGTGCACACAGGCTTGCTGGGTTGCATCTGTTATTCTGGATCTCCCACTGATGTGTTTTCTGGCTATGCCAGCACAGCTGCCACATGTCTGTTTCCCTCATGTCTGCTGAAAGCCCCAGGCCAAGGAAAACCAACAAGAAGCAGGGAGGGGCTTGGCAAGCAAGACAGGAGCTTGTGGCAACTGGCTTTCTTGGGCTGGGCTACAGGGAGCTCAGCTGAGTGAGTTAAACCCAGAGGCACCCTCCCTAAAAGTACTGGTGCTGTACCAGGCTTGATAGAGGGGCTGGGTGTCGGGAGAGAAGACAGCAAAGCCTTCAGAGCTGCCACCCCAGAGGCAACCTTGTCACTGTAGCAGAGACCCACATAATCCTGTTGGCTTTATACCTAGAAAGAATGTCCCAAAGGCTTTTCCACAGATCCAACCTCTGCTCTAAGCAAGTTCACTGTGGGATTGATTTTGTGCTCCTAGATCATAGAATCATAGAATCATAGAATCATAGAATCATTAAGGTTGGAAAAGACCTCTAAGATCATCAAGTCCAACCATCAACTAACACCACCATGACTCCTAAACTAGGCCCTGGAGTGCCACGTCTACACCTTTTTTGAACGCCTCCAGGGTAGACGACTCCACCACCTCTCTGGGGAGCCTGTTCCAATGCCTAACCACTCTTTCAGTAAAGAAATTCTTCCTAATGTCCAATCTAAACCTCCCCTGACGCAACTTGACTTAGTGTTGGTGTACTTGAAAATGTAATAATGACTATAAGGGATCAGAAAACAGGGTCATCAAACCTGGTACCTTTTCTCTATCCCCATGCCCAGGTCTGAATAAGAACAGTGAGCACAGGATACTGCTGGCCAGTGACTTACCTTCCAGTGACCAGCAGCACAGGCACTCCCTGAGCCAGAGGCATTCACATTTTGTAGCTCTCAAAGGATTTCTACCCATGAAATTGTACAGTTGCTTTTGAACTCGAGTCAGTCTGAATAACCAGTTTTCCAGTCCCACCCACTGGTGCCTGAAGAATGACTGCAGTCCACCTATGTCCAAAACAGCAGAAAGAATTGATTCACTTTGTACCTCAGCATCCTCAATGCTTAAATGCACTATTTGTTTCCCAGGGTGCTGGGAGCTTGGCAGTGCCTGAAATGTACAGACACCATAAACTCAGAATGCCTCTGGTCCACAGAGATTATTGCTCTTGTTTGACCTACACCTTGTATATCCTTGGCTACACAGTGATTCAGCTTCAGAAGGAAGGAGAGCAAAGCTGCTTCCTTCACTCTGCCTTCAATGTCTGTTAAACCAGCGATCAAAGCCAGGTTAGGAAAAATGTGAGTTCAAATCCAGGCAGGCTGAGGAGGGCTAATGACTCAAGTCTTGCAATTCTTGGGCAGGTGCCTAAGCCATTTGTTGGAAAGGTTGGAACTTTTCTCACTGCTTTCCCCAAAAAGAGCTGAAAAACGTGCTTTGCTTCTGCAGTCAATGTGAGAGTCTGAAGCCCAACATTAGCAGCAACCCAGTTAAATGAAGGAATCTCTCCCTGTGCAATAATTAAAATAACTACTGTGATTGATTATTTGTATGTCAATGCTGTTTTGCAGCCCCAGCTGTGCACCCAGTGAGACAAGAACTTACAAGCACAGAATAAGAAGGCAAAGAACAGTTTTAAAAGTATATAATCAGTACCGGTTTTGTTCCAGAAGCACTTCAAGTTTCCATCCGCAGTTACAGAGCTTTCTCCTGGAGGTTGCTTATGCCTGTGTTAAGAGCCATTCTTTGTTCTTGCACCCTATCTATATAAGAATCAAAGTATTTGCAGAAGGTCATCAATGCTTGTGCCAAACTCAGAGCCAGGTTTGGCTCAGGTTTGAATATCAATATTGCTGTGTCTGCTTGTAGAAGAGGAAGCTGCATTCAGTAGAAGAATTAATTTAGGTATGGGGTTTGTCATTGCTGATAAAGAAAAAAGGAGACATAGCAAGATAAAAGCCTGTTTAGATATCAGATGTTGTTAGATATCCTGTGTACTGTCCACAGTCTATCTAGGCCAGACAGGATATAATACATGCATAAAAATGAGAGTATTTTGACAGTCTAGTTATGATATTTCTCCAAGTAACATATATTGACTTAGCTGAAGGTCTCGTTGACTTAAGCATCTGGCATAGATTTATCACAAAAACTAGATTTGGCCTCAAAGCTGGAGTAATACCTGAAAATTTAACTTTGATAAAGATGGTAGGATTTGAAGAAGAGGTACTATGGCCACAAGAATGAGAAAGGAGGCTGAATTTGTTGAAGAGCTGTCACCTTTGACTGTTTTTTTAATGGCCTACTTTGGCTGCTGAGCCGGGAAGCTCCGTCCATGCTTGCACAGAAGCTTTTACATCCATCAAAGGTGTCCATTTCTTATTTAAGTGTTTGTTTAAGGTAGAAATTACCAATCTTAGAGGCTGTTGTTAAAAAATCTGAGCAATCTTCAATAATTTGAGGATTAGGGTAAGGGAGAAGATAAAACTGACACGTAAGGGGAACTGCATTCTGAAAAACAGTCCCAGAGTAGAGATTGCAAATGCCAGCATCATCTGAATGGCACAAAGACCCTTTTTATCTAAGACTGCACAGTTCTGTGCTGCTGGCCCAGTATTCTGCCTTTAGCAAACTCCTACCCCCCACCCTGGCTAGTCAGATCACAGCTTCATCACTTAGACATTTATTTTGTGTTTCATTTCCCCCCGTCTTTGCTTTTCCTCCTTTGTCAAACCTTCTTGATTTAACAAAAACTGTCCATTGATCCAAGATTGACAAAGAAATTTTTAAAAGAACCAAACCCTGCAAGCAATCAACATGGGTAGCTCCAAAAACATTCTGAACAAAAGAGAAGTATTTGGAGTTTGTGCGTTTGTTTTTTAAATTAGGGTAAATGTTTTCCATTAAGGTTTCCAAATAGGAATCCAGAAAACAAGGAGAGGTAATAATAGTAAAAAAAAAAATGCAATTACATTCTGTATTTCTTGGAATAGAAGCAATTTCAGTTATTGTACAGATTAAATTCCCTTCTGAGGTATACACAGAAATGCCAGAGATTTAGCAAAGGACAGTGCTGAGAAAACCTGTCATAACACAGTGTATGTCTTCAACTTTTTGTCCTATTCTTCCTGGGTTATTGTCAACAGTTTAGGCCGAGATACTTACTGGGGAAAAGTGATGCCTAAACCAGATGTGGACACTGCGTTCCTTATTACTCTAAAATTTGGTTCTTCTGTTCCTCAAAAACTGTCCATTTCAAAGAAGGAGCTCTCTGTCTTGTATTTAGCTGTCATTTACAAGTGTCTCCCATTTGATTTCTATAAATTATTCATCATCTGCAGATGGAGGCCAAGCCATCCATCGCAAATATCAAGCTATTGAAAGCCAGACCCTGGTCCAACAGTTACAAGTCTGTATGCTCCAACTGGAGAGGCATCAAATGCCTGATTAGAATAAGATTAATGTGAAATCCTTGCTTGGAAATATTCTGTAACAGTGATTTCAAATTTATTCTTTCCTCTCGTAGATTTATTTGATCAACATATTCATGGAAAGCTGGAGATAAAATGGAGAAGCAGATGAAGAGCCTTGTTCTCACGCCTCTAAGTGCCACAGATTTAGGTACACCTCCCACAAACTTACTGTGTCACATTAGGCAAACCAGTTAAACTATTTTGTGCCTCAGGTCCCACTTCAAATGGGAAGGCACAATAAATAAAAGATGTTGGGATGAACACTTCCTTGTAGTTTCTGTAAGTAAACTCAACCAGGTGAGGAAGTTTCCATCAGTAAGAACTTTCCAGTGAGAAATCTTTTCTAAGGGAAAGAAAAAAAAAGGAGGAAATGCCCCCCCCCCCCCCCCCCCCCCCCC
>WAAD01018848.1:37862-101148 GCA_013389945.1 Fregata magnificens
GCCCTGCCCACGCCACCTGCCCCAAACAAACTGAAATAAATCATGCTGATATTTCTCACATGGTAGCACACTGAAAGATCATTTTGTAAGAAAAAGTCAGAATGAAACTGTGGTATGATTCAAAGAAGTAGATGTTCACTTGAAAGTGTAGCAAGAAGGGGAGGTATTCCAGGAAGATGAATCACAGAATTCCTTAGTGGTCTGAAATGTTTGGCCTAAAATTTTATATTAGAGACAGTTCAAGTCTCTATGACCACTTCGGGAAGAGGGATGGAAGCTTCTCCATCTCTCATGACTTTGGTAGCTTAATAGTCCAAATGTGTGGAAGCTTCTGGTTCCTGGAAGGTCCCACATCCACTGGAGTCACTAGGCTTGAAATGTTTCCTGATTTACTAGATCCACCTCTCCCCATCACAGTCCTTCCCACAACCCAATTTTGTCATTCTAGTTCTACTTCTCATCCTCCCAAGGGAAGGACTTTGGAAGGGTAAGAATGAAATAAGAAGGTCTTGTGGTCAAGAAGACAGTATATATACAGGTGGTGTATTTATTTCACTGTCTTTATTCCATGCCAGAGTGAGTAAAATAATAATAACAGGGTTTTTTTAACTGGATTATACTCAGGATTTATGGACATTCACTGACACAATAAGCAAAATGTCATTGTAGCGCTAATTATCTGATCAATTAGCCTATACTGCTCCAAAGCATAGCTGAAAGCACAAATAGGCATTGTCTAATCACAGTGCCCAGATAAGAGTTTCCTGGTCTAGCCCCTCTCACATCGCCTTCCCTTAAAACCCATTGTTGATTGGGTTGTAGAGTCTCAGCCCTGCTTGCCCTCCCAACACTTTGCACTAAGGGCAATCAGCCTGCAAGGGTCATGTCCTAGCTGTAAAATCAGGGCCCTGGGACCTCAGTTCTACATGTTTATAATCCATTATAAAGTGTCAGAAAAATGTTTGATTTCTTCAGTGATACATTTCCTCAGCAAATATATTGGATCTTCCACCCTCTGCTTCATTTTCCGCCCATATCAAATGCTGGATGAAGAGGTAAGATAAAACGGATTTACAGAGGAATCTAAGGGGAAAATCACCTCACCATTCATCCTGTTCACTGTCCTTGCTCTGGGCTGTGGGATAGAGTAAGGATGGAGCTGTCGTGTTGTAGCACAGCTCCTCCTTCCCCTTCTTTAACCTGTCAGCAGCACTATTGCATCTGACCCTGGACCAAGCCCTAACATACATGACAGGTTTTTGGAAGCTCCTGGGACATACCAAAGGCAGCAAAAAGGTAGATGAAGGACAGAGGAGGAAGGGAAGAGGCATAGGTGACCTATAGAGCCATGGGAAATCTCAGGAACAGGACTATGTGGAGAAGTACTTAGGATAGGCTGAAACAAGTGACAAAAAGAACAGGTGGAGCTGGACGGCAGGGATTTGAATCCCAGACCTTACTCTCTCTGTGGCCTTTGGCATGCCACATAGTTAGATGGAGCTGGAGTTGTCAGATATATCAGCTATTCTGCACAGGGCTAGTTGGGATTATCTCACCCAAATTAGTCACTAATGCTGCGTTGCAGACCCTCACTTAGATAGTCTCATGTAAGCAGTGTTGGAGTAAGCACAGCCCAGCCCTGGCTGGAAACAGCGTGAAAGCAGAGGTGTAGGGATGGTACAGAAAAACAGGGAGGAGGGAGTTCAGAGGTGGTGCTGTAGGACTCTCATGAAACATCTAATCTCCGTGTTTTCTCTTTTATTATCAGTATTATTCCTCCTGAATGGGCTAATGACAGGATAAATTAAAATGAATGAGGTGCTTTGAGAGTAGAGTCATTATCAAAATCAAACTTTGCTTGTTTAAAATACTGTGTAACAACTGTGAAAGTTTCCCCTACCCTTGTTTACATCCAGCATAGATTTATTGGCAGTTCTCTTTTCATTGTTGAAGCTATATTCAATTTTACCAGCAACAGTATATTGTGATTGGAGTGAATTGAATTTTCTTTTCCATTCAAAAATGATTAGATGTGCAATGTAGAACTGAATAATAAGCACCCATCCATAAAGGTTTTGCCTGTGGTTATACAGCATCATGTGCCTTCATCACTGCTGTACACAGAAGATATCTTTATAGGGACTCAATAGGGTTGAGCCAAATGGTCACTTCTGCTTAGTTATGTCAGATATTATACTAACTCTATAACCTTGGAATAGAATTCCTACTCAGATCCCAAATATGGGTTTCTAAGGAGAAAAATGTCACTCTTCCGGTTAGCAAAATCAATGAAAATTAGGTTATGAAAATGAGGTTGATTCCATTTTCCTATTCTACAGTTCTATAAATAGATTATGGTCCCACTGTTAAGTGAAAGTCTGCAAGTTAGGTGGTTAGAGGTAGGGAGCAGGGGTGATCTGAACCTCGTCAAACTCCGTGAGACGCTTTGCATCTGCTTTCAAAACATTTTTGAACTTTTTCTTGGAGAAGGGTCGACTTTCCAGAAAGGAAGGGTGTTTCTCAGGGTCAGGGCAACATGTCCAGGACTGCAAAGTCTTCAGCACTGTGTTACTTCCCATCCCAGTCTGTCAAAATGCACAGCTGAACAGATGAGCTGTATCAGAGCTGGGAAAAGGAAGGGAGAGAAAAAGAACAAGACTCGGAGCCCTGAGACCCCAGAATTTCTTCCTCCCCACACACACCATCATAGTATTCTCCTTTTGCTTCCTCCTGTTCTCAGACTTCTGAGAGATAAAACAACATTAAAGTCAGAGAAGTCTGGAAAGGAAATGAGGCTGCTCACTTTATTACTCTTGATTAACAGCAAGTTATTCTCCTAACATTTACTTTCCCTTCATTTATTTAAGAGTGATTACACGCAAAGAGCAGTTAAAAACATCAGGTTTTTAATAATAGTTTTATTTACCATTGTAATTGCTTCTGTAGCGTCTCTGAAGTCTGAAACACATTCCTCTTAACACAAAATCAAACGCGCAGCCTTGCATCTTTCTCTCTTTCAAGTGCACTCTCCAAAAGAGTATAAAGATGTAGGAGTTTCTTATTTACTATGTTGGTGTTGTCCAAGCTCAAAGGCTGTACCCATATTGCCACATGGAGAAGCTTAAAGACCCATTTAAATTTCCTGTTCCCTCAGAAGCTTCTCAATCAAACCAGTTTACTTAGCCAACCTGTTGATCCACTGTCCCCTGTAATTTGCTCCCCACAGTCACACTTGAAGTCCAGAAGCTCTGACTGGTACCTGGTAAAGTCCAGTACCTCTGTCCTGCAACTGAGGTAGAGTGGGGTTAGCATTGAAGCGTAGGTGCTTTTGCTCACTCATGGCTTTAACCTCCCAAACTACAGCTCCCACAGGCAACACCATAGGTAGCATGGTGAAGTTATTACTTGGCTGTTCATTGCTAAATGTTCTGTGAACACCTTTTTTTTCCCTTTCACCTCTAATGTGAATATTATTGAAATATCCCACATCAAAAACCACAGACTTTTACTTTCATCTCCAGGTAATAATTTCTGCCCTCCTATAAAATCCATGGCTGGGACAAAGACTGCGAGTCTGTTTCAAAAGAGGGGACGGAGCATCTGTCCTCAGAACACATTCTTTGTACTTGATATTGTTGTGTCCTTGTCTTTTTTATTTTTATTTCATAATTACCATTTATGCTGATTCCTTCTACATCTGAGGGTGGATCCAGATTAAATTGTTCAGTAAAAGAATGGCCATACTTTTCCAGAAGTACTGTATATCTAGGAAGAGTTCCCAGGATATCTATCAGTACAGACTCACTCTATTTCTTTCCAATAAAATCTAGCACTGGTGGGAGCTCCAACAGCATCATCTCAAAGTAAACATGACCTTCTGGTGAAGGAACTCGAGCAACCTTCCTCCTCTGGAATTAGAGCATGGTTTATGCCTCATTACTGTGAATAAATTTTCTACATGGGTTTCTGCATGCATGCGTATTGGGGCAACTTCACAATATATGCAGATATAAGGAAACAATTGCTTCCTTTAAGCAGAACCACAATATTGGGGAGTGGGAGTGAGGAAAGTATCCGACTTGCTGCATTCTTAGTAAGAGGTGTTTAAAAAAGCAAAAAAAGGCCTTTCTCAGCAAACCTGTAGGTCTCTGAGGAGTTACAAGGAATAGATTTGTTAAAATCAGAATTGCCAATTTTGCACAGTTGCTTTTGGAACACCACCACATTTTTAAACAAACTTTATTAGAATTCATATCCAGTTATGGAGCTGCACAGGGCTCCCTTAACAAGCATAGTCTGGCTGGAGGCAATAAATTTGTCTTTGTCACTAATGATGTTTGTATTATTTTAACGCTGTTGATACTGTGGATTTCCGGGGGGGCTGCAAGCAATCATCTTTCAACCACAGCTCACCTGCCCTGCATCCTGAATAGAAAAACACTTTCCCCTGTGGATGTCAAGAACGCAGTGGAGTACACCCGGGAAGGTGTCCAAGGACTTCAGCCACATAGTCTGGTAGTTGGAAAATCCCATTCCAATTCCAGTGGCCTTTACCTATTCGATGTGTGGGGGTGGAAGTCCTCTGGCAACAACATTTTTTAGTAACCTGTATCTTTGTCACATGGTGAGTGTGGTACCCTGTCAGGAGGTTTTGTGATGTGGTCATTTGATAGTCATTTTCTGAATGACTAAAACAACTTGCATACTTTCAAACATGAAGGAATCCTGGGCCTGGGCCAGGTCCAAGCCATTCAAGTGCTGGGAAATGTGTTTCCAAGGTGCAATTCAACTGAATCCCTTAAATACACTTCTTAAATTAATTTCTTTCAAGGGATTTAAGTCCTTGTCTAATGTTCCAGATTACAGTCCTTTATAGCTGGAGCACGAGTGCTGAAAAGAGCTGTTTTCCTCCAAATGGCTTTACTGATAGCCTGTGATGCAGAAGACCCATCTCTGAGATGAGCAAGCGCATTTGCCCTCTGTGGAGGACATCAGATTTGCAGCAGGACAGAGCATCCTCTGGGAAATCCTAGCTGGGAATCAGGACACTGATGTCCTAGTCATCCTGTGTGGAATAAAACAAAGTTAATTGCTGCCTTACACCTTGGGTTCCCCATGTGGAGACCTTCCTCACTGAAAAGCTCGAAGAGCATATATAAGAGCTGATATTATATATAGGTATAAGAGCATGTATTAAATATATATATAACAGTGTATATATATATTTATATATGAGGAGCATATTATCCCTTTAAACGGTTTGGGGATGCTCAGGAATTGAGTTGGATCCCTTTATGGAGTTCAGAAACATGACATATCTGCTGACTGAGGGCAGGTGCGATGGGTTTGCAGCAGCCCGTGTGGCCAAGCAGATGCAGTGCAGAGCTCTGCCTTCAGAGGTGGCTGACTTGGTTGCCTGCAATGCTAATTGAACTGAGTGCCTGCACTATAAATGTTTTGTATTCTGTTGCTTCTCTGCTTCATATGGAAAGCATTTAATTTGATGTACTGAGAGCCTGAGAAGCACAAGTGTGATATTTGTTACAGAGTTTGACTTTTCTGTGCTTTCTTCTAATGCTTTCTTTGTACCAATCTTTTGGTATTTTTTTCCTCTGTTCCTAGTCTGCAACAGATTCTTTCTCCTAACCTTAGGAAAAGAAATCTCCTTTAAAAAAAAAAAAAGGTATTTTTAGCAGCTGCTGTGCAAACAAACGTGGTGGGCACCTGCAATAATGTTACTAAACTTGGTGTGGACTCTGAGCTAATATCTGGTACAGATGGCTTATAAATTGATACTGCCTCCAGGCCCCATGCTCCCTAATAGCGCCGTGTCCCTCCTCCTTCACAGGAGTAGAGGGGTGGGCAACAGTGCATGCAGGGAGATAACAGACCTGCCCTGCTGAACTCCTCTCTTTCACTGAAGAGCGGAGCAAGACATGACAGATCAGCAAGAGAGGTGAGTAATATTCTAGGGTGAAGAAAGGAAGCCTTTTCTTATAGGTATTTAGAGGAGATTTGGTAATGGCTGGTGCCATGTGCTGTATCTTTTCTCCCTGTCTTGTGATGCTACTATGTCTATGTGCCAGATGTGCTTCCCAAGCACAGGCTAGCTATATCCTTTTGCTTGTAGGTATGAAAGGGAGACAACCATGTCTGCATCTCCCTTTGGGAGATGTCTCTTGCACAAAAGCTTCTTTTCGTTTGCCTGCTTCACCTTGAAACAATGGCATTAGATACAGGGCAGGGATATTACAGCGGTGCGGAAAGGGGCTGCCACTCCTTGCCCTGGTTTCTGGGGGCAGGAAGTTGAGGGGGGCTCCCTGGGCGACCCAGAGAGGGTGATTTAAGAGTCAGTTCTGGGAGATGGAGGAGGAGGGAGCAGAGAGAGTTTCTGTATCTGTTTCTGCTCTGTGATGCTCTTTCTGAGCCTGGGTGAGAAATTCCCTTTTCACACTGGGGGGCCTATTCCTTTGAACAGACCTGGACATACATCTCTGCACAAGCCATTACAAGATGGAAAACTCAGTGGAGGGACTACCCAAGTGCTATTGACCTGACTCCAAAACCCTAAAGCTTAGGCAACTGAGAATAACCTTCTGTCTAAACCCTACAACATGGCCCAAGTTGAATAATTTCACTGGCCTGTGCTAAGACATCAATTCACCCCAAAAAAGGGCTGAAGTCTTGGCATGAAGAGCTGACTGTTGACTCCTCTTCTCTCAAGCTGCTCATGATGCCTCAGTTCTTGTGGGTCCTGTAATATTGAGGCAGTAGCTGGAAGAAGGAAACATACTTTTCTTCAGGCAGGAAGTCATTTCTTCCTCTTAATAGTGACATTTTGACTTTGGGATTATCTCAAAAACTAATCACTGTAAGTTTGTGTATTAAAGTTTTGGAGAAACTAGTATTTAAAAATACTAGGAAGGAAGGAAAACAATGATTTGTAACAGGGAGGAAAGGAGTATTTGGCTCATACTTTATTAGCAGACTCAACCTTTTGAGCAATAATTTTTATGTACGATTATGGGATGCTCTTTTTGAGTGAATAATGTGATTATCTAAGACTGTTTTTAAGAATTACAGGACAGATATACTGATAACCTAACTATGAAATTAACAAATTATGCAGACATGTATAAAATATCATATTTTACACAAGATTTGGGCATCAAATTCAAGATTTCATTAAGGGTCCTGGTCATCAAGAATTTTAGATCACTGACTTCATTGCTTTGTGGAGTTTCAAGCTGGGCACCCAGTACTGGAGAAAAATCACCCACGAAACCTTAGGCTATGGTGGATGATCATTCTAAAATTTCTAACCTGTGTGCTGGTTTTGGCTGGGATAGAGTTAATTCTTTTCATAGTAGTTAGTATGGGGCTATGTTTTGGATTTGTGCTGGAAACAGTATTGGTAACACACTGATGTTTTAGTTATTGCTAAGTAGTGCTTACACTAGTCAAGGACTTTTTCAGCTTCCCATAGTCTGCCAGGTGCACAAGAAGCTGGGAGGGGACACAGCCAGGACAGCTGACCCCAACTGACCAAAGGGATATTCCATACCATTTGATGTCATGCTCAGCATATAAAGCTGGGAGAAGAAGAAGGAAGCGGAGGATGTTCGGAGTGATGGCGTTTGTCTCCCCAAGTAACCGTTATGTGTGACGGAGCCCAGCTTTCCTGGGGATGGCTGAACACCTGCCTGCTGATGGGAAGGAGTGAATGAATTCCTTGTTTTGCTTTGCTTGTGCACGCAGCTTTTGCTTTACCTATTAAACTGTCTTTAACTCAACCCACAAGTTTTCTCAGTTTTACCCTTCTGCTTCTCTCCCCCATCCCACCATGGGGGGGACTGAGCGAGTGGCTGTGTGGTGCTTAGTTGCCAGATGGGGTTAAACCATGACACCTGACAACGTACATGACTGTGTAGCTCGATTTGTGTGGAGAGTTTTGCTGCTAATTTCATAAGTATTACTTGCTGGAATAAAATTATGAACTGGGTATATTCATAACCATGCTTCTTGATGAATAGATTTCTTTTGTAGCTTCAAAGGCAAATTGAAGAATTCAAGTACATCAACCCTTCTCGCACTTGAAAAGCTGATCTTTGCCATTATTTCATACTACTTAAATACTAGGATGCCTTGTAGTCTTACCTGTATGATACCTAAAATGGGAAGAATTTCATCAGTGGATGGACATTTCCCCAGACAGTTGCACTGACTTTAATACAGAGCTTAGATGAAGTGAAGTCACTAGTGTGTCTGCCATGTGTCATCTTGGACCAGTGATGACTGGTCCAACAGACCTGCAGGGTTCAACCATCAAGATGACTCATGAAACAAGAGCACTGTCCCTTTTAGCAGTTACCTTACTGATGGCTTCCTCCAATCTAGCAGCTGGGAAATGACTTAGAGCTAAGAAGCATGATGAGACAGAAGCATTATCCAATATTGTAGTTATGTCTCAAAAGCAAATGAACAATACTTTGTGTTCAGTGCTTGGTTTCCCAGCCAGATACTCTGTTTTGTTTTCCCATACTCTCAAAATACGACTGTCTAGTTGTGCCAACCTCTAAAGGTGAACCCTGGGGGCAGCTCCCTCACTAGTTTCTTCCCACTGAATTAAGCTTGCTTCATTGCTGTTTTCATTAAATAAAGATAACTTTTAAAGTAATAAACATCAGCTCTTTGCTGTTGGCATGTGGGCTTCAAGGGCACAACCTAACATTGTTTTCGTACTTTTCTCCTGTAGGGCAAAAAAACTCCCTCTGCATTTTAAGCTAGAAACTGAGATTAATTTATTTTTGAAGCAAGCAGCTAGCACTTGTACTGAAACCTCGGAGAGGATGGACAGACTGCAGTCATAAGCATGGGTTGTACAGCTGCTCTTTCTGCCACTGCTGCTTTAAATGATGGGATCTGGTGATTTCTAGTTCTCCCTTTTTCGCGAATCATTAGAAACTGCTGCCTTTTTTCCTTCACAAGCTTTTTCCTTAACAAAACTGACTTGGAAAGTGTATACAGACATAGACTTTCTGGAGAAGATGCTCTCCTGAACTGAACCCAAGTCTCCTATTTCTAACATGGTTGCCCCTGCTGAGCTGTTCTACAATAAGAGGAGCACCCTTGAGTCCCTCTGATTACTTCTGCTATTATATGCAGTCCTTCAAGTGTCTACTAGGTTTAGACCTTACATGTGAGATTTAGCCAAGGTTACAGACAGATAATATCAATGACCAAAGTGGCAAAGGCAAGGATTTACTGAAGAAAAACTAGATATCTCCTACCTGGGGACTTTCAGAGTTGTCACTGTTGATTAAGCAGTAATATCTTCGGTACCGGAGTTGCATAAATTCACATCAGCCCTCTGCCACATTTCCTCAGATCTGAAATTGGGGACAAGAGGGCTTCTGACTTCCAGAGAAGGTTCACAGGATACTTAGGATGCTGTCATGCTTACTTGCATATCCATTCTCAGTTTCCTGTCATGACACAGGAGTAAGAGAATGGCACATATTTCCCTGCTCCCTTTCACCATCCCAGCACTCTCTCCTGTGTTGGCTTGAACAGCAGGCAAAGATCCGCATTGTACCGCATTGGATTGTGAACTATAGTGATAGACACACGTCCGCTCCTTGCATAGGGGTAAGGATAGTAACTGAAGGCTATTGACATAAAGAAATTTTTTTCTTAGTCTTTTATATCCATTGGCTTCTTTGGGAAAAAGCTCAAGACCTTCCTCTTCCTAACCTAGGTTGTGAGACCTACCATAAAATTTAACGTCTTCTCCTATGCTCCAGCCCTAAAGAGATAAGCACTGTGACCTGAAAGAGCAGAGCTCTGTTCATGACCCTCCACAGAAAGTGGGAGAGGGTTGGCATAATTTATTTTTATTCCAGTTATAAAAGCTACTTTCTTTGATGAGCAGATAAGACATTTTCTTGGGGAACGTTCTCAGCAGACACAAGTCTGTCAGGTTCAGAGAGTGGGTTGGATGCCTACTTGCCCTTGACGCCCTAAAGAAATGAGAGGGCTGTATCCTACCTGCTCTTGTCAGAGTTTGGAGCCCAAGAACCATGACAAATGGCACACAAGGAAAAAATACTGCGATGAAAGAAATGGGAGAAGAAAATGACCCACAGTAAATGAGAAAAGAAAAAGGTTGATTTTCCTTGGCAGTTATTACTTAACTTTCTCTTTTTTTTTTTCTGTGTGTAAAGTTAACAGTATTGCCCAGGAATAGATTGAGCATTTGAAAGAAAACTCCACAGCTTTGGAAAAAATGAGAAAGGAGAAATCAAAACTCCTGGCACTAACAGACTATTAATTGGGGTCTGTAGCCATTAATTAAATTGATCTTAATTAAATTTTTTCATGCAGGAATCATGAAACAGTCTGTAATTCTGCCACCTATGCTACAAATTATAAAGTATTCCCTTTGTATTTGTAAATATTCCTAACTGTTATTTTTAATCAAGGGTCCACCTGACCATAATTGTTCTGTAGTTGTTCTGTGGCTAAAACACACACATTTCAGAGGTTACTTGCAGGCAAGATGATAATGTGATTAACTTTGCCATCTGTGAGCCCTTCTTCATCACCATCACCTCTCAGATATTCAGATAACCATTTAATCCTGAGTCAAGTCTGTGAACTCAGAGTTCCAAATCTGTGTGGTCGGTTCAACAGAGTGAATGACAAAAAATTTTTGACTGATAGTGACCCAAACTGTCACCCCGTGCCATGGTTGTGTGTCCCCTTCCTGGTTACCCGAAGGGTAGCATCCACCACTGTGCAGAGAATATGTCCTTGCCCAATGACTCACTTGCATGAAGTAAAGACAAGTTAATTGAAATGTCATCCTTTACAGTGAATATAACAGTATTTTTTTTGTTAGTAGTGAGACCTCCAGCAAGATCAGACCTGACTTAAGTAGAAAGAAAAATCTCTTTAAAAAGTCTTAGAGAGCAAATCCTTTCTTGTTGATTTCTTTGAACAACACAAACTATATTTTTCCTTCCCATATCAGGCCAGAAAGAATCAGGGATGTGATCTCTCTCTCCATTGTAATGACTAAATTTGTCCCAAATAGAGCTACAAGGCCCTGTGTGACTCATCTGAGCCAGCGTACCTCCTAATGAAATCATCCACAGCCCAGATGGCAAATCCAGCTTCCAAGAGGCCCATGGACTGAAATTCACTTATCCCTAATGTTTTTTTGAATAATATTGAATGATTTTTCAGAGTGCTACTGTACTGGGTACTCTCCAGACGTGTCAAATGAAAAAGTGGTCATTCACTTTGGAACCTGAAAGAAAGAATCACTACTTTTATGCAAAGACAGAAGACTGCAACTGTAGATGACTGGTTTACATTACTTATACACTCTGCAAGCTTCGATGTGAAACCTATTTGTAGAGTTCCTCGTGAGTCTTCAGTTATCAGTATTAATCGAGGGACTTGTGATGGAAAAACTGCTTTAATATCTTCAACTGGCTTGGTATGACAACATAACAGAATTTATACACAACAGTGAATTTCTCTTCTGCTTTGATAGGCTTTTTTTAATTCTGTGTTTGTAAAACACATGTACGCCCTCCCATCCCTTAACAGTTGTAACTGATAACAGAACACTTTATTTGAAACGAAAATAAAAAGTTTCCAGGTAGTTATTCTTCTCTTAACAGACACAAATGTAAAAACTATTTATACATTTTCAGTGAATTCTCTCTCAAAAAAAAATTGAAGTTTTTCTAGGGAGTTCAGTTTTTAATCACTTTACTGTTTTTTAATGAGGCTGCAAGATTTCAGCTGATAGTTTTCTAGTTTAACCAGTAGGGAGGCTGCAACAATTGTCTAATCCAAAGGCCAACCATCAAACAGCAGGAAACGGTATTCCTGACAATTAAGCTTGCCTCTCCAAACAATGCTTGCTAAAAAGGCCCAGAACTTAGTTTTCAGGCAGTGCCTGCCAAGAATCTCTTTCCTGGCCTGAGCCTACAGCACTGGCTAGAATTGTCTTCTGCTGACACATCCAGCCCTGAGCCTGGCCAGGCATCTCGGGACACCACAAGATGTAAAGGATATTATAAAGTTCCCCAGGATGTGTCTGTAATCTCTGTCCCCTTCTCAGCAGGATCAAATCAGCTGTGCTAGCAAGAGCCTAGAGAACCTTCCGCTACAGCCTTTCCAAACCCCTCTGTCTAGAAGACATAACCGTGATGTTGCAGGTGGTCTTACTGGACACAGGTGTTTTTGACATCAGGATTGTCAACGATTAAAAGAACCATAATCAGCATTGCTTACAGCATAAAACTTCTGAAGATTTCAGCGGAGGCATGATTGATCCACCAAAGGGCTGTCTTGCAGATGTGCAGCTCCTGTGAAAGGTTCACCTACATTGGGCTCTGCCAGGGAAAGCTGACTGCAGCCCATCCTGCTCCCACAGGCCATCTGAAGTTCAGATTTGCCTCTCATAGGGGTTTTGTGGCTGTCTGAAGTCACCTTTCCTTGCTTTTTTCCAAACCACCTCTGCTCTTGCTCTCAAGAAGAACTCCTGGCACTGGGGATCATGGGGCTCCTCTAGGTTACAAGAACAGTGCATTAAATAGGTAGGAACAGATAACTGTCTTGATTCCCAGCACAGTGAGTATCTTTTTATCCCATGTTCTGGTATACATACAAAAATGCTGAATTAATATCTTTGATACTGTCTGCTGCATTCTTACTGGGAAATTTCACAGTGTGCCAGCAAAGGAAATTCAACTGGTTTATGTTTACTTATCCTATCTAGGAGCTAAATATGCTGCAGTAATGAGCAGTGTATCAAAATGTCAAATTTACATTCAAGCTCTTTGAAATTCTCAGTTTCCAAAACAATAGGCAATAGCTTTAAAAAGAAGTGATGTCCTACAGTCCATCATTGCAGTGCAGTCAAAACTCCTAGGTAGGAAATGCTTCCTTCTCCAAGACATAAAAGCATTACAGACTATTAATTACATTATGATTAGCTGAGACATCTTAACTGTAAATCATTGTTGCTTAAATACAGGCTACAAAGAATTAATTGGCAGCCTGCCAATTCAGGGAAATGAAATCTAGTACTAGAAATAATATCAAAGCTAAGGCATCTATGAAAGAATCTGAGAGCAGTCTAGAGGTACACACTGTATTTGTGTTGGATACCTACAGGCTCAGCTCCTCACAGCTCCTACGGTCCCTTGTGACAGATAGCATTGAGAAAAAAGTCCATCTGACTTTTCTTCCTGGTGCTTGCCCCCATAACATCATTGCAAAGCATTGCAGACTTCATGTCAAAGGATAGCCACAGCCACCAAGCAGGCTCTCTGTCCCATATGAAAGGGTACATTTGGAACTATACTAAGGTGTAAGGAAGGCTCAGGGTCCTGCTGCAGCTTTTCTCCAGCCTAGCTCAAAGCCTGTGTCTGCATCCAAACACTGGATTTGAGTGAACTCAGAGAAATTGAGACTTGTAAGTAGAGATATGACCACAGTCTCTGATTCCAACCAGAGAAGTAAGAAAGGTTCCTCAAGACAGGTACTTACATGTACACGATTGATATTAGTAAATCAACACCATGTGACAAACTTTTAACAAACTGCCTTTAGAACTTATAATCAGGTTCTCAACTTTGTGGGTGAGATGTCCACAGATATAATCTTTCAAACAGGAAAAAACCAAAGACTGTTGCAAACCTGATATCTAAAATGAAATACATTTAGTAGTCTTTGTGACTTATCAAACATGGAAATGTATCCACACTGCAGGAAATTCATTGCTGTAGTACAAACACAGCCAGCATCTGACAATAATCCTATTAAAGTAACAATCTCTGCTCATGCTGTTATCATTCATATCATACCAAAATTGCATCTAGAAAGATTAAAAATGAAATAACTGCCATTTACTTTTTCATTTTTTCCCACCTCTCTTCCATGTGTTCAGGAAAGACATTGCTTTTCTCTTTTAAGGAAAAGGGGAAACATAACCTCCTTTTTTAAAAAGGGAAAAAAGGAAGACCCAGGCAACTATAGGCCAGTCAGTCTCACCTCTGTGCCCAGCCAGGTCATGGAGCAGATCCTCCTGGAAACTATGCTAAGGCACATGAAAAATAAGGAGGTGATCGGTGACAGCCAACAGGGCTTCACTAAGGGCAAATCGTGCCTGGCAAATTTGGTGGCCTTCTACGACGAGATTACAGCGTTGGTGGATAAGGGTAGAGCAAGTGATGTCATTTACCTGGACTTGTGCAATGCATTTGACACTGTCCCACATGACATCCTTGTCTCTAAATTGGAGAGACATGGATTTGACAGATGGACCACTTGGTGGATAAGGAATTGGCTGGATGGTCACACTCAAAGAGTTGCAGTCAATGGCTCGATGTCCAAGTGGAGACCAGTGATGAGTGGCCTTCCTCAGGGGTTGGTATTGGGACTGGCACTGTTTAACATCTTTGTTGGCAACATGGACAGTGGGATTGAGTGCACCCTCTGCAAGTTTGCTGATGACACCAAGCGGTGTGGTGCGGTTGACACACTGGAGGGAAGGGCTGCCATCCAGAGGGACCTTGATAGGCTTGAGGGTGGGCCCGTGTGAATCTCATGAAGTTCAACAAAGCCAAGTGCAAGGTCCTGCGCACGGGTCGGGGCAATCCCAAGTACAAATACAGGCTGGGCAGAGAATGGATTCAAAGCAGCCCTGATGAGAAGGACTTGGGGGTGGTGGTTGATGAGAAGGTCAACATGATCAGGCAATATGTGCTTGCAGCCCAGAAAGCCAACCATATCCTGGGCTGCATCGAAAGAAGTGTGACCAGCAGGTCAAGGGAGGTGATTCTCCTCCTCTACTCCTCTCTCATGAGACCCCACCTGGAGTACTGCGGTCAGCTCTGGGGCCCCCAACATAAGAAGGACATGGCCCTGTTGGAGCGAGTCCAGAGGAAGGCCACGAAGATGATCAGAGGGCTGGAGCACCTCTCCTATCAAGACAGGCTGAGAGAGTTGGGGCTGTTCAGCCTGGAAAAGAGAAGGCTCCAGGGAGACCTTATAGCAGCCTTCCAGTACCTGAAGGGGGCCTACAAGAAAGCTGGATAGGGACTTTTTACAAGGGCATATAGTGATAGGACAAGAGGTGATGGCTTTAAACTGAAAGAGGGTAGATTTAGATTAAATATAAGGAAGAAATTCTTCACTGAGAGGGTGGTGAGGCACTGGAACAGGTTGCCCAGAGAAGCTGTAGATGCTCCATCCCTGGAGGTGTTCAAGGCCAGGTTGGATGGGGTTTTGAGCAAGCTGGTCTAGTGGAAGTTATCCCTGCCTATGGCAGGGGGTTTAGAACTAGATGATCTTTAAGGTCCCTTCCAACCCAAACCATTCTATGATTCTATGGTTCTGTAAAGATGTCTGGGGTCTGTTTTCTAGGAATCCTGATTTTCTATGCTCTCTGACTAGATGTTGTTGTCCTTAGCATCCTTAATTTGCCCATAATGTCTAGCCCAGAGAAACCCCTTCTGACATCTTATGAAGTTAGGATGGACTGTGCTGCTGGGATCCAATCCAGATTTCCTTCCTACAGCAGGGCTTGCTTTCAAGCTAGTGAGTCAAGACCATGGTGGCTCTACTCCAGATTGAAACAACTGCCCAGGAACAAGGTGGACAAGATCCAGTCATGTCTATAAAAGAGTCCCTCTGTGTATCTACCCCAAAGCATTGAATTGTTGCCTCCAGCCTGAATTCACAGCCAAATCAGCAGAAGATAGTGTTTTGTCTCACTTCCTTGACTGCACAACACAGCAGAATGTGGCAGAAGTTTTGCAGGAAATTACCTTAAGTACATTGTAGGAACTGGGTAGTTATGACCTCAGGGATCCTAGGAAGCATCAATAAGCATGGAATTTCTTTAGTATCACCTCAACATCTCTGCTACCAGCTCATGAGAGACACAAAGGTTGAGATTCATAAAGAAGACATCTCTAAGCCACCCTCAACATCCTTGACAGTCAGTAGAGAGAAACAGACACTTCTAAGATGTAATTCATCCAAGCCTTATGAGTTGTGCCCTATTTTTCCTTCAGTAATTAGCATGGAAGCCTGAGGTAACTACCTCAGATGTAGGCATCCAGAGCTGTATGGGATGAATTCCAAACACAATGACTAAGTTCCTCAAGAGTAATAATCTTATTTGTATTACAAAGTATTCTGTGCTTCCTCAGCATGCAGGAGGCTTTCATCTGACATAACCACACTGCCAAAATGGGTAGTCTTCTCCTTGGCTGTGCAGTCTCTCCCACTCCCTTATACTGCAGAGAAGTGTTGATGTGGTCATGTGGTAAATTGCACAAACTGTTATGGCTGAAAACAAATGAATTTCAAGGCTTCATATGTTGGTAAATCTACCATATCCTTAGTCACCTTGTTCAGTGATTCCTTGCACTGTTGCAAGACAGGTCATGCTTTATTTGTTGAAACCCATGTCACTGATTTCTAATCAGCCTTTGCTTGCTAGATTATGGCAGTACCTATTGTCAGCAGTTTCTCTCTACATGTTTTCAAAAATCAAAGCCAACAGTGTCATGCTGAGACACTGTCTTTAAACAGACTGAAAGAGAATAGTCAATGCCACTTTACCATCTGATGCTCTGTAGTGGGTCTACTCTGATTTCCAGTTAAACAAAAATTTTGCTTAGGTTTGGAGATCTAAAAGGATCAGTCCATAAAATACTGCATTTCACATCATGTGACAAGTAGCTGTCACTCCATAAATTTTTTTCCAACTGGTACTGGAGAGTATTTACCCCCCACACACACACACTTGAAGGCAGATGGGTTCTGTGTGTTTTTTTTTTTTTTAAGGCAAGGCATCATTGTCTCATTAAGTGGGCAGTAATTGCAATTATGCACCATGGATTGTGACTTGTGAATGAGGCTTGCAAAGTCCATTCAGAAACAAGTTGTCCATAAATACACAGATTAAGAAGGCTAATGAAATGTGGCTTGCTTTAGAAAATTTTACCCTTTTTTTCAGCAAGAGCTTTGTAGTAGTATGAATCTTGATAAATGATCCCTGTCTCTGCCACATGGAGACAAAAGGAGCATTGTGCCATACACAGTGGGGTTGGAGGGGCTGCAGAAGACTTGGACTCATGCCAAGGGATGTGTCTTGCCCAAAACACAAAGCCAGTATCTCCTGCTCTTCTGGCACTTCAGAGCCTTGGAGCCTAGACACTTGACACTGACATTCAGGTTAGGCTATGAATTATTACAACTTCATGGATATAGCACGGGTTGGTGGAGCCTTCCTCTAGACATGAGAGTTTCACGTGACTGAAAAAGACAGAGAACTAAGTCAAGGTGGCAAAGGACTGCAGGGTTATGGGTGGTCCTTCCACAGCCTTGTGAATGAATCTTGAGCCCTCCAGTGAGTTTGTGAGATAACCCTGGGCTTGCTACCACCCTCTGGTCAGTTTGGGTCACTCAGTCACCCACATAGCAGTCACCCACACTTGCTGTTGACATCAGGGTGCTTAGAGACAAACCACAGCCCACAATGACAGTGTTCCAGGAGGCAAGAGGTGCAGTTGTGTATGTGTGTGTGTGTGTGTGTAGCAGATTAATCAGTTATCATCCAAGTCCAAGAAGGAAAGCAGATTTTGGAGCATTTACTTGGAGCCAGTTGCTTATGAGGAGAATGCACCACACAGCGTAGATCAGAGACTTGGACATCAGGCATCTATGGGAGCTGACACCAAATCCCTACAAGACCTTTTGTAAATTTGCCTGTTCTCTTTTTCAGCCACTTTCCTCCTCTGATAAAAGTTACATTTATATTCGTTAGCACACTGTCTGGAGGGTTACTTAGTGCCTATTTTGGAAAGTGCTTGGAGACCCACCCGCACAAGGAGCTAGGAAATGAAAAAGTACAGTTCAAAACTGAAATGGTTAAAAATTATCTTCAAATGTCAGGCTGCCTCAGGGAAACAAGAGCTCACCTCAGCTCCATTTAGAGTGATGTCGGGTGGAGGGAATTTTATTCTTTCAAATATATGTGCATTTATAATGCATAAAAATGCAGTTAGATGCAGGCCGCTGTGTGACTGAAGAGCGAATATTAAACATAAACGGGTTGCTTCACGTCTTGAAGGAAAGCAAATCGGCATTGTTTCTCCACAGGGTGAAACTGAAATGTGAGCCTTGCAATGCTGTTACTAGGCCAGGGAGAAATAAAATAGAGAGTTGCGAATCAGTATGAGGTAAAATATGCCACTAAACTATCAGATGAACTGGGGACAGAAGAGGAGAAATGCAGGTACAGGAGGAGAAAGAAGAACAACTGTTGTCTTTTGGACAGGATGGAGGGTTTTTTGTGTGATGGCTCAATGCATACTTTTAGGAGCTGGTATGTCTCAGTGTGTAAAACACTAATTTGGGAGGAGGTTTCTGTGATCTTCAACAATTTTCACCTCTTTCTTCCTCTGTTTTCTCTGACAGTTTTTTGTGTGCTTTGTCACTCTAGATGAGGAATTGTCAGAGCTAAGAAAAGGCTATTCCATGAGCTGGTATGGTAGGACCCTAATCCAACCCAGGATATCTACTTAGTTGGGAAAACGTAGCTTCCTTACATGAAGAACATTAAGGCTTCACAACCAGGTAGGAAATGCCTGTGTATAGGTGCATTTATTATAACCACAGCTTGCATAATCGTTTTCCAGCTTTTTCCTTTTCCCCAAAAACCTTCCTGGCAACACTGTCTTATCCAGTAGATAGCATGAATGCATTCACTGAATAGGTCGCAGTGCAGTGTTAGAGACCCCAGAGTCAGCTCTCATTAGCTGATGACTAATTCTGCTTCCAATGAAAGCAAAAGTGTAACTGGGTGAATCTATTTAATCCTTTTACTTTCCTCCTTCAGCTTGTGAAGGTTTCCCTTATATAATACACAGTTTCCAAACACTGACTGCTCCACCAAACGTATTCATTTATTTAGGAATTTTTTGTAGTACACTCCTGACAATGCATACGCAACTTCCCTGCCTAGAAATGTAAAGATAGTTTATTTAGAAAAGCAAAACTGACATCTACCTTTTAAAATCAGAAGACAGAAGCACCATATGTGTGCTTAACTCTCCATTTGCTGATCCTTATTCATTGTCATGAGGTGCTAATCTCCAATTCCTCATCATTTCTGTCTGGTTGCAGACAGTTACAACGAGGAACGAGTAAACATTTTCTGTCATCCAGCCCACCAACCAAAGTGAACAGTGGAAAATCGAAATAAGCATCCTCACCGCAGGTTATTGTAAGCAGGCATGGTGGCTCCACAAATATCGGGTAAATCTGGGATCGCCGTGCGCTACCTGCAGGGGGTGTTTTACCCTTCTGAAAGTGGAGTGGCTGAGTGTGATCAGAAAGGACCTCAGTATGTGATGACAAGGAGAAGGAATATAAATCTTTACATCCAATAGCTGAAATTAACTTCCATATGCTCCTCAGAGGAAGCTTGGACAGGATTGGACTAATTAAAGTGAATGATTTGAAAGGAAGACAAAGTGGGAAATGTTTATCAAGGAATTCACTCAGAGCGCACAAAGCTGCCAGCCTTGTTGTTTTGTCACCCAACACTGTTGCAGTTTGCATGACACTCTTTTAGGATTCTGGGGTGGCACTGGCCCATTAAATTTTACCTAGAGAAGGAATAGAGGAAGTAGTTTGGGGAGAAGATAAGCAGGATTAGGCTGCTGCAGAGGTGTTCTGTGTTTTTTCTTTGAAACCTCTCAGCTCTTACTTGAAGCTTCAGTCCTGGAAAAATTGCACTTCTTAAAAATACGTTTTGCTTGGGTTCTCTATCACACTGCAATCACCTTTCCCCTCAGTCAAGCAAACAACACTGCATCTGTGCTTTCTCTATCGTGAAGCTTTTGTTAACAGAAATTAAATAAGCCAAAAGGAACTGTCACAGTTCTGGTGTGGGCTCTGGGAAATCTCTTCTTCTACCCCAGCACTTGGCTGTACCAGTAGATTAAACAAGGCTAAGGAACATTCCCAGGCCTGGTCTTGGCATAGGTGATCTAGGACTCTCCAAAACTATTTCTAGTTTCTGGGGAGATGATCAGAGACAGTTGCAATAAGCTATTTTGGATACAGCCATCCTATTTCTGCAGGGGAAGAGAGTTTAGTAATATTGTTGGAAATGTTGTTCGATGCTGTCTGGCTTCAGTTCCACAAAAGGGGTATGTTAATTTAATATTATAGATATTGCACCAGTGTCCACTGTTTTGCTTTTTCATGCCGTGAATGAGACTGCAGACCATCTGCTTTATTCTGTTCATTTTGTTACCCAGTATGTTAGAACTTCTTGCCACCCAGGTCCTCTTCTCCTTCATGCATCTAATGTACAAGTTCGAACGCCACTTTGTGATTGGTCTCTCATTTGAGGTGGTCAAGAAAACACCCAAATGTGACAGTTCTCCATTTTCCATGGTAACAAAGTTTAAATTCAGCCTCAGTGCAATCGGAAATGTTCAGCCATGCTGTATCCAAGCTACCGACTGGATCCACTGAAATCAGTGCAGAAAGTGTGGGCTGTTCCTGAATTTTCTCCTTCTTTTGATTAAAGATTGGAGTGAGAAGCATCTTTTCAGATACAGAATAGCATCTATAGTTATCAATGCACTATGATTTTGGTCACTGAGCACTTCTGGTGAAAAGTTCCCTCTCCCGTAACCAGACTTTTGGATGTACCTATTTCTTCAATCACCTTTTCTTTTTGTAGTTGAACAATTTGCATTTCCTCCTCTTGCTAGGAATGGGCTATTTCTTGGGCACTGGTCATAATTTCTGGGTCAGTTAATAAACCCTTTTTTATTCCCTACCTAAATGTTGCGTATTAGAGAATTGTTGAGTTGGAAAATGTTAGCTTCATTTAGTTATTGTTAAGTTTTGCTGAGAAAGGAGATGGCTAGTTCATATACTGGGTCCATTTTCAGAAGCAAAATGTATTTAATTGGGGTATTTTTGCTGCAAGTTCACAAAGTTTCTCCAGCACGGTCTCCAATTAAGCAACTGAATCTGATATGGAGTAATTGAGACTGACCCAACTGTCTTGTAGTACTGCAATGAGTTGCTGCGGATGGTGAGAGGGATCAAAGTTCCCCCTGAATTGCATTCATACCACATAAAATAGAAGATGCAGATGCTGGGATCTCTCTAGAAGGTCCTCAAGAGGGTAGATTAGAGAATATAGTTAACCAATTCAAGCAAAGCAATGTGAATACCTTCCACTGCTAATAGCAATGCTTGTGAGATGAAGAACATTTAATGTGCTTTTTTAAGGCCAACAATTTCCAAAGACAGTTACCTATCCAGGGTGTCTCCATTTTTGGCTTGAACCCACTTGTTGCTCTCCAGATTTCTCAGACCACCTATTCCTTATAGCTGGTATCAATGAAATATGTAAATTCTGATGGCTCACAGGATCAGACCCAGAGCTGTGATTCACCTGACCTAACTTTAGCTGTGTATGGTGTGAACATCTCTACCTATGCTAGTACCTTCTTCACAGTTGGTGGAGAGAAATAAATACACATCTGGAACACAATCCATCTAACTTCTTCTAAATGTCTATTTTATGTTGAGATAAATTGCACACAGTTCCTCTCCTCTCACCCTGAGAGGGCTCAGGATGATTAGTTCAGATTCAGGAGTCCACTTTGTAGATATTAATTTTCAGACAGACACAGCCTATGCTATTGCTCTCAAGTTGATCATCCAGAATTAGTAACTGATCTTAGCTCCCCTATTTCTCACTACATCTCCAGGCTTTCACGCTGAATAATACTGATACAAAGCAATCTCCAGCATTCTCAGTCAAAAAAGGAGTTTCTAGAAAGGTTGCTTATATATAAATTTATGATGCAACCTGAAGGAGAGAAGTTACTGTTCACTTCCCCTCCTAAAAGCCCTATAACATAACAACAGGCAGTCTTGTAGATTATAGTTTTGATAGATTCTATTGGGAGCTCAGTTATACTGATGAATGCAGTAAAACCACAAATAATTGCTAATGCATAGTTGTTGCTGACTTCTAGTATGTGTGCCTTGGCATTCCTGAGCTGCTTTGGGATGTTTCTACAGATGTAAACTATTGGCAAGAAGGATTTATTTCTGCTATAGTGAACAGGTGGGTTGTGAGGTCTAGATCTCCCATTATCATGGTAATCAGTTGACTCTGCCATAACACATACACTCCCAGTAAGCCTCTGAAGTCAGGAAGAGCTCTTTTACTCTGATACATTGGTTATCCAACCAAATTCAGGCATCCTGAAACAGGCATCACCAATAAATTAGGTGAAATGCAGACTAAAAAAATCAGTTTCCCTACACCAAGAGAACTGACTTTCTTAACTTCAGGACACAGAAGTCTTCACATATCTCTACATCTGATCCCTATCTCTTGTGATCTGAACAATCCATTTGCCACAGGACTACCCTTACCTCAGAAAACAATAAGTTTTCCTTCTTTCCCTGACAAGACCCTACTAAAACTTTGCTTACTTGATCTCAGACTTACATTATATACCAGTAACCTCTGCTATGATGCTGTTTGTGCGAGTTCATATGCATTCTCCCAGCAGTTACTTAGTGAGTGAAACAAGGAAATAAGAGTCAAGTAGCTCTTGTTTCCATGAGCTCTTACGCCATGACATCCTCCTTAACAGCAGGCCATTTCAAGCATACATTCAATACATCTTTTCTTCTGCAGTCCTTTTGGAGCACAAAAGTGCTCGCTTCTGTATTCCCAGCATTGGTTGCTTGAGCAAGATTTGGAAGATCAATGATGCATTGTATCACCTTGCTGCCAAAGCCCAGTCTGAGCTCTGGAAGGCAGATGTAGAGCAATGGTTACTAATGCAGACAGGAACTGGTTTATCGTAGCTCCAACTTTTGGCTATGGAGCATCTCTTCTAGTAGCCAAAAAGCTTTCCAAAAGTGTTTCACTTTTTCCTTCATTTAACTGCCTGTTTCAATTATTTGAGCTTGCTAGCAGCTAAGATTGGCCAGAAGATATATCACTGGGAGATCTGAACACCTCACCCTCTGCTGAGAGGAGAGCTTTGCTTTAACTCTTTCCTGCCCCTGCAGCTTTCTTTTCCCCTGGGCAGGGGGCATTCCCACTCCAATTTCAATCTGCTTTCACCACCAATTGCGAGGCCTGCAGATTTGATTGGAACTGCAATTTCCTGAAGCTATCTTATGACAATATAACAGCTTGTGCCATGCTTAGAGCTGCTAAAGGAACATCGATAATTTTCCAGATGCAGCAGCCTCTGCAGCATCCTTAGAATTGCCAGGGGTGATCACATCACCAGTATATCTTACCCAGCACTTTTTGGGGGGTCTTTTTTTTCTCAGTAAAACCAGCAATACAGGAGCTGCAGAAAGGTATAAATCTCAGGTAATACAAGGTTTCATTGCCCATTGAGGAATTCCTGTTATATCTCCTGATCTCAGCTTTACTTAGCACATCCAGCTGTCTCTCTGAATATCATTCTTAGCACTGCAGTATCTCCTTCAATACCTCTAAAAACACTTGTGGCCCTTATGAAATGGAATATTTCAGCGGGAGACAGTCTCCCTTGCAAGACATTGCCAATACCTAAACAAGATGGAAGGCATTGCTAGGCTGTCCCTTGAATATCCTGCAGCACCAAGATCTTGATGAGTGATTATTAGAGATTTCTAGAAGAGCCAGTGGAGGACATTTCTTTTACCAGCATTATGCAGTAAGTTGTGAACAGAGCTTTGAACTGCAGTCCTGCAAAACCCATACTCCTCCAAGGATGCCCTGCATTTCCCTCTGCATTATGCGCCACACAGCCCACAGCATAGGTACAGCCGTAGAGGGACAGCACGAGGGGGAGCTTGTATTTTGTAGAGGAATGTGCAAATAGCCAAAGACATACACAGGGGCAAGAAGATATTTATTCCACAAAAGGCTTTCTAATTTCTCAAAACATAAAGATCCCACTGGAAAGGAATCAAAATATAAATGTACATGAGAGGTTTCAAGAGAAAGGTACAAAGAGTACTGTCATTAACTTCTGTCCATCTTCAAGATGAGACTAGATCTCTGACATCCCATTTGTCCTCTGGTCACACTTTCAGTTTTGATTAGTTTCATGAAGGCAGATAACTTTGCTTTTTTATTTGCCCCTGTACAAATCAGAGTTTGATCATAAAATGGAATTAAAACAAATTTTTTTTAGATTTTTCAGGTATGGAAAAATATTTAACAATTGGCTATGTAAGTTGGAAAGGTAGAAGAGCCCAGTTCATAGATCCCTGTGTAAAAGTCACTTTCCTGGAGAACACTTTAATGTTAGGTGTCCCTTCTCTCTTTTCTCCACCCACTTCTCCAGTACAATTGTGTTAAATATTGCAGCAGAAAAACTGAAAGCTCACTGATGAGGGCTGAAGAGATTTAAGAGCCATTAAATCATTACAGTAATGGGTGCAGTGAGTGTGTTCTAGGGGAAACAAATATAGTACAAGAGGCAGAAAAACAGAAAGATGATTGGGTGAAGTCAATTTAAAGTGAGAAATGTACCTTCATGCCAGGAGAAATAGAAGATGCTGGAAATAACAAGCAGTTGGGGAATATGTGGCTCCAGGAAATAAAGGCATTTTTCTCTCCAGAGGCCTGACTGTGCTCTTACTTACAAAATTGCATGAGTAAGTGTGCTGGTGTCAACAGAGAGGCTAGATTAATTGTGAACAGAATTGGGAACTACTGTGTAAATAAGGGTAGCTGCACTGGAGTCATGAACTCAAGCAAGAACCTGTCGTTCAAGAACTGATTTAGTTTCAGAAGTCATTACTCTGCTATGGATAGAGTCCTCTGTAGGAGGATTAGATTAAGTCATTCAGACTCCTACTGGACATCTATCTACATCTGAAATCCTGCCATCTTCCCTGTTTGTCATTACATCAGCTAATCCATTAAAGATGCGAAATCAGACTGCAGGAATCAAACTTCTCTTTGATAGCTCTAAGCTGTTACAACAGCCTGTACTGAGGTGTGGACTGTAGTTTTCACCCAATGCTGGCTAACCTGAATAAAAAAAGGTTTCAGTCTCCAGAGTTATTCTCCTAGCAATATCCACTGACAGAACATTTATTCTTAATTTTAAAACATTTTCCTCATATCTAGCCAACTTTCCTTTCTAGCTTAATCCTATAATGATTATAATTTCGTACTTTTATAATGCAGCCATACAATATTTATGCTATGTGGCAATAGACAAGAATGATCACAGCATTTTCAAGAGCTAGCACAGAGCATGCAACCTCTAGGCAAAAGCTTAAGGTGTGACAGCTCTTCTCACTGAAGTCTGCCACCTTCAGAAACAACTTCAGCTACACCTACCCACAACCTATTCCCTCAGCCCTCCCACATTTGCTAATGGCGCCTTATTCTCTGTTCTTTAAGATACAGTAAGGTGAGAAAAACAGAATTAATCTTGGTGGCACCAAAAAAATGGCAGAGCTGCTCTGTGGTCTCTCTGCTTACCTGCACAGGCTTTGATGCTCTCCTGACCTTTGGTGGATTGATTCTGCTCAATAGGCGATCAGAAAAGCCACAAGAAATGAAAAGAAAGATGCTTTCTGCCTGCTTTGAGAGCTGAATCAGTTCAGCAGGTCTCACATGAATTGGCACAGGGAAAGAGAAAGGATCAGGAGGAGGAGAAGAAGGAAGACCACCCTCTTCCATAGTAGCAAACTCTCTGTTTAAAGCAGCTCATCACACTTTTAGTTTAGTAGTTCCTACACCTTGAAAGTGACCCCCAAGTATTCCTAGTGACTTCAGAGGGAGATGGGCTCACACATCAGAGGGTGGTATAGCATGATGTGAAGAGTCATGAGAAGATCTATCTCTACTCTTCAGTCCTAACAAGTGCCCTTTCCCTTTTCCCCAACACTTCTTGTTTCTGAGAAGAGCAGATCCTCCAGGGCCATGTCCACAACTCAGAAAATAAGCTAGATAGATACCAACCTAACTAAATACCTTTCCCACTCCCCCAGTGGCTCATCTCAGCTAAACAACCAATAACTGGTGCTGACTGATGTTAACTAATTGAAAGTGGCTCGCAAGAATTAATCCAATTACACCCTTCATTACAGTTCCAAGAAAATTGTTTCTGTTTCCTTAATAATGTGTGGGTTAATGTATTCGTCCTTAAAATCAATACAATTTTTTTTTTCTCCCACTGTTGTTAGTCTTGAAGGGGATGGTAGTTATTTTTCTACTCTGCTGGCAACTGCATAGTAGTTCTATTTCTTTAAATCCCCTTTTTCTGGAGTCTTGTTATATTAGAAATTCGTCATTAATTTATTTTAAAAAGTAAGATTTTGGGGGTCTTCATTTTTAAGAAATTTGAATTCTAATGCTTCAGAGCCTGGCTCAAGCAGAAAGGAACCTCTATACTGATTTTTAAAATTATCTTATTGTTCCTTTTACTGTTTTTCAGGATGTGTGCAAGGTTTCTAATACTTTTGGAATCACCGGGATAGACAGAAAAAGCTCGTACTTGTCTTCAGCTCTCATTGTTAGAAAAAGTGTCCTAGCCTTTCTATCTGCCTGTTGGCTGTGGAATACTCTTCTGCACAGACCCAGTTGAAGTGTCGCAGATCTCTCTTTAAAGCAAAGAGAAAGAGGGACAAAACTGCGTACAAACACAGGAACACACAGACACACACACTTCTGTTATTCATACTAGTCTGGCAGCTAAACCTGCACAATGACAGCTCTAGCATGGTGATAATCCAGTTAGCAGGGATTTTAGGAGACATTTAAATATTGATAAGAGAAGTACCCCTGCTTCCTTTAGCTACTTATGTCAGCAGATACTGAACACCTTGTTAGACATGTGATTACCAATAAGTAACATGTAATTCCGCTGCTCTTAAAAATCCCCACAAGGTATATTATGCAACAAGGATGAATTTTTATTTCTTTTTTTTTCCTTTTTCTTTTTTATTCCTTTTCCCTACTTTCCCTTTTCCTCCCACTTTCCAAATGCTGAGGCAATTTTGTTGCACACAAAAACTTCATCTCCTTTCCTTTGTAGTAATTTCCTAAGTTCTAATACATTTTCCGGCAAATGTACACATTTGGTCAAAAAGAAAAGTCTTCTGTTGTCTAGCAGGAAGAAGAGAACAGGTGAATCTTGCTGTGGGGGGAGACCTTTGAACCAGATCTGTAAATATCTACTGGTGTTTGTGAGTCTTAGCTAATTTATACTAGCTGATGATCTGGCTGATTAGAATACATGGGGAGGCATAAATGCCTGATTTAACTAATGTTTTAGGAGTCTTTATTTCCTATACAGCCAGTAAACAGAGACCCTGTTCCAGGTGTAGTCTTTTTTTAAGACTCATTCAAGAAGAAAGTCTTGAAACTCATAGATTAGCATCCTTAATACTGAAAGCTGTCTATGGCTCAATTACTAAAATTCAGCAAAAAGATGTGCATTCACCTCACGTAGGTCATTTTTAAAATGGGTGGCCTCAAAGCCTTATATTCCCATTGCTTCCTGAGCCTAGGATTTGGTGATTTCAGGAGATTGTTCATCCACCTGAGCCAAGAGGCACATAAGTTTCTGCTCCAAAAACATGAGGAAAAAAGAATGAAATAACTCTTGCTGCAGTAGCTAGGTATGGCATGATGGAGAGGGAAGCAGTGCATAACTGATGGGAAAAAGGTGAGATGTTCCCCTGTACCATACGAGCAGTAACAGCTGAGCTGTGCACTATGAGCACGAATTAAAAATAGCCTCTTGCTTAGTCAATTGCTTATCCAAATGAGGACAGCAAGCTGTAAAGAGAATTCATTACTTGTTGGCTTGGTTGATCAGCCTCATAAGTAGCCAAACCTAACAGCCGTGAAATAATCAGCAACTTGCATTGCTGGGTACATGAGCAAAACTCTGCACAAGCCAAACAGAGATTAAGTATAACCAGGTTGAGCCATCACTGAACATAATCAGCAGATGCACAGTCCAAGGCAATGTATTGATAAGCAATGATGACAACACTTCAGTTTCATGAACAGGATATCCTGAAGCAAGCCCATGGACTGGTTTATTGCCCTTGAGGGGGTACACTGAGTGCTCTCCAGTGCCTGTGAGCTCTGAGGTTAAAGCATAATACCAGAACAACTCCCAATACATGGCGATGACATGCTGCAGGCATCACTGTTCCAATGTATAAAATAACAGAACATTCCAATAAAGAGCAAATGCACCAGTCCAGCCCAATGTGAAATAACCTACAGCACATCTCACTGAAGTCCTTCACCAGACCCTGTCAGAGGGCTCCCCTAGGCATCTGGGCTGTGCAGACTGGCTAGTAATAAACAGCACAAAAAAATGAAGGCAAAAAATGTTGTATGTGTAACACAACCCCTTCCCTGTTTTATTCTGCAAGAGAGGCTAGCATAGTCCTGGGAGACAAGCAAAGATGAGGGAGGTTAAAGCATAAAAAGTTAGCCATTTTGCAAATTAAAATGCAAGCCCCCTTCCTATTCTCCTCCTTGCCTATCCACACATCCCAGCTGAAAAAAAATAGAACTGACTAAAACCAGTTTTTTTACTTATTTAAGGAATATTGTAATGCATGCTCTGAGGAAAAGAAAAAGCTGTGCTCATGCATACATCTCTGCTTGCTCCAGTGATCCTGAATATGCATCACTGCCTGCTACTTATGGCAGTGTTCCAGCTCCTCTCCTCTCCTCTCCTCTCCTCTCCTCTCTTTTTTTGAGGGTTCAGCTGAGATGAGCAGGGGGCTCTCTGAATTGCCCCTCTCCATTTCCCTTTTCTGCCCACTCTCTAACAAATATGTGTCAGCATCCCACCTTGGTTTGGAGATCCGCAGGCAGGGGAGGGCACTGCTTTCTGTGCATGAGCAGAAGGAGCTCTCCCAGGGCAGGCTGCACTCTCCCTGTCACAGACCCCGGGCTCCCAGTGAGCTGACGGAAGGACAAAAGCACAGGAACAGCACAACAGAGTCCAGGAACCAGACTTGGGAATAAGGCGCTTGACTAACTCTGTCACAAGTGGTTGCTGAAATTTGTCCCTTACAGGGAATGCAGCCCTTGAGATTAAATGAGCCCTTGGGTTTTGAAAAGGCCGAGCAGCTACGCAGGCAGCATCAGCAACCATGCAGCCGGGCGTAACCAGCTGTCCTGCTGTCTGAAGCAAAAGCTCTGGGAGACTTGCATGCTTAAGAAGAGGCAAAAGGAAGTGTTAAAAAGCCAGAAGCATATCTTCTCACTTTGGAAACAGGATGAATTTATTAAAGGAATATGACTGCAGAAAAAAGTTCACATTACAATCCACCTCCTGTATCTTTATGTAACACCTTTCAGACAATCATACTCCAGATGTTTTCTCGCACTGATGGACCAAGGTTGCTTCTTATGAGGGAAATGCTTAGGTACTCCACTCTAGATCATCATGTTTAGGTGCTACACAAAAGCATGGAAAAGCAGAAATCCAACAGTCTAAATAAAAACACAGATGGGAAGGGGGGGCTGGTAAAGTGACTTTTGCAGTGTGGCACATCACAGTCATTGACAGATCAGAAGAAGATCAGATTTTTGAATCCCAACCTGGCATCTTGGCTACTGGCATAGACTCCTACTATCTGCCTCTCATTCTGTTGCCATTGTAAATACTCACCCCAAATGTGACCCATAAAATGTTATACACTTCCTTTTTTCTTTTTTTTTTCAGGTAAGGATGAGAGCCTTGTCTTTTGTGTAGGGCCACGTCTTTACTGGTGTCTATATGCACTGACAGGTTTACACTCCCAGGGCTGGTCCATCAGAAGTTTGCGGCTGATGTCAAATGACCATCAGCACCATCTCTGACATGGCACAATGCTGACATGTCCTAGGATGCACCACGATATAACCGAGGAAAGAGTCAAGGGACCTTGCAATTACCTTGTAAAACCAGGATCCTGCTGACTACCTAAGTCAGCGTGGAACAACTCCATTCTTCATGCCAGGCTGGAAAAACAATTGCTTTTAGGTTGAAATTCAACATTATCCTCTCAGGGGCTGTGTCTCAACACACACGCACACGCGCACAACGCACAGATTTTCTGACTGAATCAGCTCCTCGGGAGGTGCAAGTCAGAGCTGCTGCCCTGACAGCCCTGCAGCAGCACTAGTTTCCTCGTTTCCCCTTTGTGGGCTTCTGGGGTCTCTCTGCTGAGCTCTCCCCAAGCAGACCTAATGCCAACTCCAGTGGGGGCCCAAACTCCATTTGCTGGGTACGGCTGACCTGTGTGGCAAAGTTAACACATTCTCCTGTTAGGCAACACTGTGTTCAGGACCACATATAAACACTTTACTGCTGGCCATTAAATTTTATTGCTCTCTCTAATATGCTTTGAGATAACTAAACTCATGCCTGAAAGAGGCATTTAAACTGTTTTAACAGTATCTACTTCACATAATCTGCTTTATGGCTGCATCTTATGGTTTTACCCATTTAAAATGTGTTTGTTGTTGTTTTTTAATCAAGGGATTGGTACTGTGACCTTTGAGCAACGGCAGCCCCTGCTAGAAGACAGCTGGCACTGCGGTGTGCAATAGGATCTATGGAGATTAAATTCATTTCATTCCCTCTTAAGACAGATGACTGGGAGGCTGGTGCATCCACTGGGATTTTGATAGATTGAATTCCTTTTTATTTCAAAAGGAGAGATGAAACTAAGAAATAATGGACATATTTTTGCTCAGTGGATTAAACCCTGCCCTGAATCACTTGGCTGGCCTGGATAAGGGAAGATACACCAGTATTCTTGCACCAACCCAGGGGGAAGGGATTGGAAAAAGGTGTGGATGTGCGTGGTGATGGACAATACCTTTGTTCTGATGAGCTGCCTTTCTGGTAGGTGTCATGAAGTTCAATATAATCCTTCCTCATAGACAACTGAGTTGCTCTGAAAGGTTAATAACTACCAAGATAACCTGAGCTTCTGCTGTACTGCCTGCCACTGGGGCTCACAACTTCCCAGTGAGAACAGAGCTAGAAATGCGCCCAACAGACCTGCAGTTTGTCAGGTCACAGACGACTCCAGCTCTTTGCGGTAGGGTAACCACTGGGGAGGAGGGAGAAAGGGAGTTTGTCTGGGTGCCTTGTGGTATACAATCTTTGGGACACAAGTCCCCTAACCATCATGGAATGAAACCCTCTTCTGGGACAGTTTCTGTCTGCCTTAATGATTTTTTTTTCTATACTGTGTAACAGGTAGTGCAAATGCCCCAGACTGGTCTAGTGAGGTGCGCAGGGTGTTCGCCAGGGAGCTAGCAAGGAGGCAGATTTATATTTCTCACAGGCAAAGACAAGAATTGAATGTGTCCTTCACTGTGGGGAGGACCAGAGAGGAGGGAAGCAGGCAGCAGGCTCCCTGCAGACACTGGTACCATACCATCTTTTAAAAATCAGCAGTAACCAACTCTGGCTTCGGTAGATAACCGGTGTTTGGGTCCATGAGGCCCCTAGGCAGAGGAAAATTTTGCTGAGGGTCAGGTGTAGGACCAACAACAAGTTTTCAGCCATGGCAATACCAAGATACGTCTAGACACCTGTGTGCAAGGAACTTGAAAGCTAAAAACAGAGTTTTGTCTCTTCCTGTATTAGCTTGGAGCTAATCTCAATTTTTAGTTTAGGTACCTAAAATGAGACTTAGTCTTTAGTCAGAAAATAAGTGCTTGATCTTTTGTTTGTTTGTTTGTAATAGCAGGCAGAAACCCTCATCATTTGACTCTGTGTATGTCAACCCTGAGGCTACCCCAGAGCCAGACTGAGCTGGGCAGACCTGATGTGAATGGACAACTTGGTGGGGCACTTCACCTGACTGAGCACACAGTGACAGCTTCACCAGATGCTGTTGCATTGTGTGACAAATGCAGCCTCATAACTACAATTTTCTTCTTACCAGCTGCAGGGTGAGGGCACACAGGACACTTTCCGTTGCTCAACTGACCCAGTGGCCTGTTGAGCCCAGTGGACTAATGTGTGCTGGAGGCCTATGCTGATCTGCCAACCAGATCGATAATTTGGGTACCTAAATCTCTGCACACACCTTCCAGTTAGTTAAGCTACCCTTATTGACACATCACTGGGCTGTCTTTGAAACAAATTAGGCAATGCTTTCTCTCCAGCATAATGCAGGACGCCATCGTCAGTGGTGGCATATCAACAGGTTGCATAAAAGAGTCCTTGGGTCTCAAGAGCTTCAGGACTTTTTCTCCAACTTATACTCATGCCTGAAGCTTTCTTGCATGCTCCACATGACAGGAACATGGCATGGCCTTTCTGAAAGCATTTGCTCCTATCTTTCTTCAAAAGGCCCTTTTCCATGACAAGAAGCACCCTGATGTTTTGTTTTTCAGGGGAGTTCAGAGCTGCCTGTGAGAGATTTCTGTTGAACCTTCAAGGGAAACTAAACCTGCCTCTTCAGTGGCAGCCTCCTGCCTGAACTCTAACCTCACCTTGCAAAGCATAGGGCAGACCTGAGCTGCCAGGTGACGCGGGGAAACTTTCCTGGGCTGTCCTTCGGGTGCTTACTTTACAGGTGGTTTTTCTCCCTTTGGACTGTTTCTATAGAACCCAGCAACCCTCAGGAAATAAAGTAATTGCCATATATCCCTTTCTTTCCCTTTATTACTTTGCCAAAGCTGCAGGAATTAATGAACATTAACAGAAAAGCACATAGGTGAAAGTCTGCCGGCACACACGCACACACATCTTGCTGTGCCAAGATGAGAAACATGTTTGGGATGATAAGGATGATTGCAAGTTGGAGAGTGTGGTGGCTGCACTATGGGGTTTGTAATTGTAAGCGGCCTTTCCATTTTGGGGGTCAGTATGCTAAATTAAAAACCTACAAGAAAGCGTTTAATTTAGGTTAATGGGATGTTTGAATGTTAAATGGATTAAGGCAATTTTTTTTCCTTTTAAAGGGGAATTAACCCCACTAATCTCCCAGGCCAGATTCTTAGAAGGTGTAAATCAGTGTTATACACCAAAGCTCAAGGCAGCCAGTTCATTTTTTCAATAGATGAAGGGGTCTGTGCCATTACACTTTTTAATGTCCTTGTCTATGAACCATGTGCTTAGGTTAAGTTTGTTCTGGCTGTCTTCTTTCCCCAACCCAAACCCCAATTTGGGGTTTAAAAATGAAATTATATCATTCCTTTTTTCCTTTTTTCATTTGCAGCCATTAGCTTTATCCTCCTGCTTTTCAGGTTCTACAAGTGGAAAGGAAAACTTCCTTTATGCATAGGGGATTTGGGGATGATACCCTGATATCTGGGGGGAGGGTATGCTGCGAGAGTATTGTTTGGAATCACAACATTCAGGGCTATGCTTTAATATAAAATGAGGAGGAGAATGTCTTTCAGGAGAGCTGTTTGAGAATTCACAACTGAAATGTTTGGTGGATGGTTAGTTTCCACAGCATGAAAAATATGCAATGGGAAAATGTTCCTACTGCTTAAAATCAAAATAATATTTTTTTCATCAAGGAAACACTTTGTTCCATCTCAGAAAGCAAAAAGCACTGCCCTCACATGCTCAGAGGAGGCACATTTTAAATTTTAAATTTTGGGGAAAGGAAAGTCTTCACTGCAATAAAACAGAGTAAATGTTTAAAATGATCTTTAAATCACTGCCCCTTCACACCACATCACCAGGCAGGCTTGTTAGCTCGACGCTGCAGAATTTCAAAGGCTGGTATTTCACATCCAAGACACAGCAGCATGGTAACTCTTGTCTTGCTTTGGGCTGAATAGCTTTTATTAAAGAATATGATGACTTTGGGATCTTTTTGCTGAAGACAATTCCACATCACAAAAATTACTGCCACACACAGACATTAAGTGATTCTCTTCATGGATAACCTCAATAGAGGGAGCAAGGACTGAATGGGCCAAGATGACTGAACGAGCCTGGAAATAAAAGGTAGTAGGAACATTTGCTTGTAATGAAGGTCCTTCCAGGTCAATATTGTGGTATGAGGTTGAGGTGGGTTTAGCCTGCTGTCTTTTAAATTCTTTGTGATAAGTCCCTCAAAGCCAAGCTCACTGGGTGTGTTGACAATTCTGTAGACTTATCAGGAAAAAAAAAAAAAAAGGAAAAAAAAAAAGGAAAAAGTCTTTTTTTGAGCCATTCTACTTGGTTCATGTTACTCATGATCATTTGAAGCTCTTCTTGTCCACCTGCTTTTGGCCATTCATAACCAGTCTGCAGCCTAAGATTTCTTGCTCATATGTCTGATTAACTTCATATTCTAATGTAAAGAACAGAAAAGGCATCTTTTCCTTTTCCAGTTTTATTTAATTGGTTGCCATTTGCATTCACAAGACAAGTGGTTTCCAACATCAAAGCTGATCTGCCATATCGGCCCCTGTTCATGCTATGGGTGTATAATAAAGAAACCAAGCTGGTATTTCTCTAAGTACCACAACTAAATAGTGGAAAAGCAATGGGGAGACTGTCTTCTTCTATGCTGTTTTCTCACCGTTAGGTTTCACCACCTGGTTCAACTTGTCTGCACTCTCTAGTCTAAATGTATACCCCTTCTCCACCCTTCCTCTCCTCCATCCTCCTTTATAACAGTTGAATTTTACACCTCCCAATAAGAAAACCAGCCTGAAAAGCTAATCTTAGTTTTAGGACCTTGTCTGCTAACTAAATTTTAAAGGATGTCTTTGAACATGAATCTCTTTTGCCTAACTCCCAATCTGTTCTGAAAATGTCCTCTATCCAGAGTTTGCCATGAGATAAATTGTAAATGTGTGTCAGCAATCAGACTGATAATCATTCAGTCTTTATTACTAATTATCATCCTGCAGAGAGAAAAAAATGATTTACAGTCTGGCTGTCTTAGAATATGCAAAGTCCCTGCTGCAAGGAATGATGTTAATTCATACTAAATCCAGCTGAGCACACGGCTTGCCTTTTTTTCCATTTTTATTCTTTTAAAAAAAATAATCTACAATGAAAAAGTTAAAGCCAGCTCTAAACCCTGGCATGCTTCTCCTGAAAATGCACAACAGCAGGTACCTTCTTACTGAATTGGCATAAAATGAGAGCCACAGAGCAGATCTGGGTGATGCTATCTAAAAGGTCTTAGGTTTTGATTTAGCTTGGACTGTCCTTCCTAATAGAGTAATAAAACATTGCTAAGCAATGGTTTTATTCAAAAACTGGAACATTTTCCAAGGTTTTCATTAGTGATTTTCATCCATGTTTTTATTGTATACAGAAATCTGAAACAACAAGTAAAATATACACTTCAGCAAAATTTTAGAAAGAAGAGGAATCATTTTGCCTGCACTGCTATCAACTAATTAGCCTCATCTCCACTGTGCTGATTGAATCCAGTTGAAGATCTAGTCCACTGCCTTAAAAAACATCCAAAGAATTTTGTGCTTGAAGTTTTTCCTGTTTTCCAGAAAGATCCTTCTTCTTTTTTCTATGCATGGTAGGCAAATTAAACCAGGTTCAGGAAATCTGCTGATATGAAATAGTCTGGCAGGGAAAGTATTTGGGGGAAATTGAAAAATCACGTGTCTCATTCTTATTCTTCCCTAGGCACCTGCTGATGGCTACCGCTGGAGACAAAACTCTGACAGCCCTTGATCTAAACAGGTAGAGACATTCCTATGTTTTCATCATACTATTAATATGAAAGATCTGCAAAAAGAGATTAATAGTCCCTTCCAGGGCTTTGGAAAGCATGAAAGCAGTGATGTGTCCCAAATATTTTGCTGCCAATGTGTCTGCTGATGTTGCATTCACTCCAATCCAGGATGGAAAAAGGCTTTGGGGTAAGATTTCTAACCCTTGCTGCTTGCGGTGGGAAGAGAAACATGGCCCAATTGCAGGGTTTTTTTCCCTGAGACCTATTTCTACCATGACAGTTTCTGTTTCTGGTGAAAAACTGCATCCCTTCTTAATGGTATTTGTTTGAACCTCAAAATTACTTGAGTACAAATATCCACTTACTGAGGGCAGATCAGCTTCAGAGTTAGTCTGAACATTGCCCTACACTGTGCAGCAAAAACAAGGGTGGAGGCTAAGAGGGACACAGGACATTTCCACATGGAGGGAACTTGCCTGGACCATATCTTCATAAAGATATGGTAAATCATATCTGTATTCCATATTCAGACCATTCCGCGTCTTCTCTTCTGAAAACGTATTCTCACAGTTCTTTGCAGAAATATAGAAGTGACATTTTTTGAGTGATTACAAGCCACCCACCACCTGAGAGCCTCACAGTTGTGTTGGCAGTGTCCTGTGCAGTATCTGGCCTCTCAGGCAGGCTGGCTAGCGCAAGCAAGGGGCTTCTGGGGTGAAAGTGCCTTGTGTCCTATCCATTCACAACACTTATTAGAAAAGGTCAGATGCCCTCTAAAACTTTTGGGTCGAAACAAACCTGTCTAAGGAAAACTGTTCCTCTAATCAGTCAATTGATGAGCAGCCTGATTAAAAAAATAGACATCTTACTCCTTCTGTCAGCCATCACTGCTCACAATTCTTCTTTGCTTAATTTTTAGCCTCCTTGTTCTTTAAAAGATTTACCATATTCTAATGCCCAGAGCAGAGTTCGGATTAACTCATGTGCCCTGAGGAACCTGTGGAGAGTGAGTTTGCATCTCTCTGTGCAACAGTGAGTGGACACAGTCTAAAACTGTACTTCTTTAATCCAAACCAATGGATAATTCAGTTCTAATTCAGAGAATCATCACTGGGAAACTAGCTTTTAGCTTTTAAAATATCCTTTATGTTTTGTTACCTTTTAGGTTGAAATCTAAAGCACAGAGGTAAAGAGACAGAGAAATCTGGTATCCTTAAAATTAATACATTAGAAATAACTATTTTCCCTGGTCTCACTTGACCTCTCTTGTTAGCATCTATTATATTGTCCCTAGCTTTTCTTGCCTCAAGCCTCCAGACCCACCGAAGAGAACAGGGAATGGCAAGACTGCAGCTATTTATAATAATAATCCATTCCCAGGCTCCACTGCAGTAGTTTTAATCATCAACTATTGTCAGGCATCAAGATCAAAAAGATTTGAGATTTGATTTGTTTGGGTTATAAAGAAGCCCTGAATGCCAAAGTGCTGTTGCTTAAACTGCAAAGCACAGCCCCCGCGTGAAGTAGAATGAACTTGTACTGCCCTCTCTGATCTGATTTGTAGCCATCACAGCTCTTTAAAGTTATTTGATTTGACATCAATTAGCCAGTTTTCACTAGGGGAAAGTCTCTTTTTGCGTTTAGTCCAATATCAATGTCATTTTCCTCCTAAAATGTGACAAGGAGCAGACCACTTCAGCATACTTTGCAACCAACACGAAGAATAGGATAAGGAGGAGGAGAGCAGCTTCACAAAAAAGAAAAAAAAAAAGAGGAATGGGAGGACTGAGAAACCATTTCAACCCCATCTTCCAATTTATAGAGACATATATACAGAGACAGAGAGACATATACAGAGAGATAGAGACATATATATGTCTCATAGAGACATATGAGACCTCCTGCTGAGCATGTGTTATCAGTACACTTGCAAGTATTGCAGTCGCTGTAAGGATGCAGAGTACTTCAGACCTTTGTGTCCTTGGAGGACAGCAACTCTGGTAACAAGAGAAAGGCATTTGTGGAGCTTTAATCCCAGCTTTGTTTCATCTTTCTATATTCTGCCTAGGACTTTGCACAATGCCCAAGGATATAGAGAGTTACTGTAACAAACTGCTGGTAAATGTGTTACATGTACAATATTCGGAACCAACACACGAAAGCAAGATGTTCTCAAGAGAACAGAGACATGGCAATTGCAAATTTCTAAAGGCTAAAGCTGGTCTAACAAGTAGACATCAAAGAAGGTAACCTGTTTTGCTGAGCGTCACAATGGAACGAACTGTTGTATTCCCTCCTTGTAGCTGGATTCAGCAAAGAGGTGGACACTGTGTGTGTTAATGGAGGGAGAGTAGAAAGAGTAAGATGTTCCTCTGTACGTGGAGGAGCAGAGGCATTTTGATGGAATAACCAGGGTCTTGCAAAACTAGGAGCTGAGACAACTGCAAGTCCATATGAGGAGATGCAAAAAGGAGACCTGAAGGGAGAGGCAAAAAATGGGCAATATTGTAAATTAATAGTTTGTGAGTGCTGGTCTCTTCATAGAAAGGTATACAAGCTTACAAAGTGGCTTTTTTTTCTCTCAAAAAGGACATACTGGGAAAAGCTGCCTCTGGGACATCTATCATAATTATTTTTATCTGCATGCCCATCCAGCTGCAGTATTTCTGGACTGTACATGCAAGTCCCAGAGGGTAACAGTACTCCACAGTTTAGATCCCTCCTCAGGGTGCTGAACAATCTAGTTATTGATTGCTTCCTTGCCTCTTTGCCAATAGCTTGTCATGTAAATTGTTGGAAAAGGATGGAGGAATACTGTCATACACATTGATCCATAGTTAAACCTTTTTTTGCAATCTCTTAAGAAAATAGATCAGATCGGCCACTGCATGACAACTTTTATTAGGAATGTCACACATAGGCTTAAACTAGGACACTGCAATGGGCAAAGAGGGCTCCCTTGCTGGTTTGGGGGGAAAAAAACCCCAAGGTTATCAGTCAGAGGTAAAGGCATTTTCAGAAGCCAAGGTGACGTCAACCTTCAAATGAACTGGCATTTCTGAATCCTTAAAGCGTATCCTATTAAACCCACCTAGCTATGGAAGTATTGGTGGCAGTTCAAAAGTTCCAGACTACCTAAATATTTTTGTCTTTTGGGAAAGAACATTTTGATGCTGCCAAGCAACATTCAAGATTCAGATCTCATCTATAAATTCCTAGTAAAACACTGAAACATTTCTCTGTTGGGAGAAGGCAATGCCCCAGTCCTGAATGGTGTAAAAGTTTTTGGACAAGGATCCCTCTCTAAATTGTTAATCACATCTCTGTCCCTACATGACACATGGAGCCATAAGAGTTTCATGGGCTTGCAGGATACATTGTGACCATTTCACACAAAAGGCCTGTTCCAATCCTAAAAGTATGAGATCCAACTGGAATTAATGCACAGACCATTTACCAGCACTCAGTAAATACATCAGGCTGCATTCTTCCATGACGGAGGTTCATATAAGCAGTACAAAACTTGCTGGTATCATACATTTGCGTCCCTGCATTTCTAAAGAGAAATAGTCTCCATTTTGTTAATCACAAACGAGCTGCAATACAGAATGAATGCCTACAATGACATTCCCATAATTGTGATTCAGCAAAAGGACAAAATTATCTGCTCACTTGCCCAGTCTGTACAGGCAGCTTTCCAGCCATACTGATCAGGGCTATAGCAACAAGGCTGCTTGTTGGTGGTAAAGCCACAGCCACATAGAAAGTCTTTTTGAAAACAAGCCTAGATCTTTTCTGGGGATCAACCTACCCCACATACAGCTCAGCCTTCTCCTCAATTAATCAATTAACATAATGTTACATTGTATGCAAGGCAACTTGTCAGGAGGTCACGCTTCATAGGATAGACAAGTAAAAGATGGTAAGGTGCATTTCCAAAATCCCTTCCTCAGTGTGACAGACAGGTAGGACCTTGAGATGGCAACTGAAGGTTGCAGTGAGGAAGGGTGAAGCTTGGCTTCATTTTACATTGGCCTTTAACTCTCTCTCACAAGAAGTCTTCAGACTCGTCCCGCTTTCCTTGCTCTGTTGCAGCAGGGAATGAAAGGCATTGCAGAAATTTCCCCCTGTACCCTGTCCCTGAGCTCTTGCTGATCTCTGAAAACTTGGCAGAGCGCCCATCCACCTTAGATGCTGGAGTTTCAAGGCACTGCCTTTCGCCAGAGCTACCACTTCTGTGCCGTGCACCTAGGACAAGGACATTTTCCAATCCAGTAGCTTCATTCTGAGAGGTCTCCGTGCTGAGGACTCTTCCTAGAATGATCTCTCTTTCTAGGTTTTGTTTAGAAACCTGCAACCCATACCTTTCAGTTTCTGAAACTAAGATTGAAGGGGGGCATGTTTGTTTTGGAGAAGAGGTAATAGAGTTGTTAATTTCAGCTTGTAATTATTCACGATTAGCACATTTTTGCTTTTTTTTGCTCCTACTTATTTAGTTATCAGATCCAATTACAAACCCAAATTACCAACCCTAATTTTTACTAACAGTTATTCAGTCATGAATAACAATGAAACTGAAGCAGCAGAAGGGTCAGGGAAGGCTGGATAACCTAGCAGGAGCTAAATCAATACTTCATAAATTCTTCATCTAATAGTCCATACTAAGCCTTATCCTGCCTTGACAAACATACACAGTTAGCAGTAGATTAAAGTCGGTGGAATCTGAAGGAAGCTGCAAGCACGGCTCTGACTGCAGGCCGTCGTTACAAAGCGATTAATTCAGTGACAACTGCAACTCCCCTCTTCCAGCATGTGCTGATTTTGGCTGGGGTAGAGTTAATTTTCTTCAGAGTAGCTAGTATAGGGCTATGTTTTGGATTTGTGCTGAAAACAGTATTGACAATTCAGGGATGGTTTTGTTGCTGCTGAGCAGCGCTTACACAGAGTCAAGGCCTTTTCTGCTTCTCACCCCACCCCACCAGCGAGTAGGCTGGGGGTGCACAAGAAGTTGGGAGGGGACACGGCTGGGACAGCTGACCCCAACTGACCAAAGGGGTATTCCATACCATATGACATCACGCTCAGTAGATAAGGCTGGGGGGGAGAAGAAGGAAGGGGGGGATGTTCGGAGCGATGACATTTGTCTTCCCAAGTAACCATTATGCATAAGCTTAGGTTAGGAACAGGGGGACTGGGTGCTTAGGGGAGGAACAGGGGGATAGCTAAAATCAGAACGGCTGCCAAGAGAAACACTTTTGTAACAACAGCCTCTGGAGTGGGCAGACCTACAGACACAAGGTGTTACGGCTCTCACTTCGTAAAATACAGACCTTGCAGAATCAATTGATTTTTCTTTTAAGCACTTACACCACTGACCAAACAAAGAAAAAAATCAGTCAGTTTAGGTTGATGAAAGGGTTTCTATGTTTCTAACTGGAATCCCTCACTGAAGAATAACTCACAGTTTATAAAAAAAGTTTTGCTTTCCAGGATTATTGTGAAGATTAATTAGCAAAAGTTGTGTAATTGCTATTTCCAAAAGAAGAAATTGAACCTCTGCAAAAGCTTTGAATCAGCACAGCAGGGCTCTTGTCAAGTTATTTTCACTTTTTGCTTTTTTGATGGAAATGATTCCCCCAAACACCCTGAATTTCTGTATTGATTCAGCCTCTAGCTGCTCATCTGAAAACGTTTCTCCCAGCTCAAGATATAACATACTAATGGACTGTGAATAAGTGTCACCTGAACTGAGAAATGAAATATAGGGTATAAAACCCAACAAATCACCCCATCACAACTGTGTACAAAGGAGGAAAAGGTCTATGAAAAGGCAGGTGTCCTAGATTATGAAATGCTTATCTCTGGTTAATCCAGGGGTAAAATTGTCATTCCTGGGACACAAGTAGAACAGTTAAAGCCTGTTTTTTTCTTGTGTTTTTTCTTGTGTTTGCAGGCTTTAGATTTTTGGTTTTTAATGAAGACGGCTTGTCTTGCACTGAGTTAACCCACTTGCATATCCACAACCTAAGCCACTGCTTAAGCTTATGTAGGAGACCAGTGAGACTATCAGTAGTCAAATCCAGATCTCTTGAGTCTCATTTCCATATGTGAATACTGCAAGACTATCCTTTGCAAATAACTTGGTTATTTTAATAGGCTCTTAAAAAGGGAGAACAACAGCAAGAAGATTCAGGAGGAAATTGTAAACCTTCTTGGTATGACAGCAATAGCATTAGCATGATACAGCTTTACAAGGCAAAAATACTGTCCCATCATCAGGATGAACAACTGAGACTTGAGCTTCATTTTTCCCACTCAGCAACCACTTTAGCAGTATCCTACCATAAAAAGAAGCCATGGACCCATTCTAACATTTATTTTCCTTTTTTTGTTTTGTTTATTTTGGACTAATATATTCATGCCTCTCAATAAGTTCTAGTTTATTGCATTTTTAATTTGGAGTGTTCCTTGCTGCTTGATAATGTACATGGTTTGCAGTATCCATCAAAAGGCTGAGCTACTAAGTAAGCAAGTAAGTCCAGGCCTGACTTCTTCATGAAACTCTCCCTGTCTTCACATCATTCTTTGCCAAATGGTGTTACCAGACAATGGGAATCAATTGTGCTACCTTTTTTTTTTTTTTTTGGCTGTGATATCAGAAAGCTTTTTCTTGGATGTTTGTTTGATAACTTTAACAGGCATCACCTCATTCAAGAGTCTTGGTCCTGATCCAGGGTCTGCAAGGGTTTTTCCTCTTATTCAAACCCAGCCTGGACAAAGGAGAGAAAGGCAAGGTAGCACCAGTTTTCATTGGGAAACAAACTGAGGCACAGGAGAGATCTGTGTGCCTTTTTCTGGGTACACTGGGAGGAAGGGACTGGACACCAGGAGGCCTCATTCCCCACACCACAATTTGAGCTCTTCAAGCCTTTCTCTTTCCAGTGAAATGAGAACAGGCTTTTCCAGGATGCAGCTGGCAGGAGAAGAGCTGTGATCCTGGTAGTCAGTTAAGGGTGCAAGTAAGAAGTTTCTGGGCTGTGTCTGGCCTGACTCCTGCTCAGTGGATTCTGGCTTATGAAAAAAGAGCATCCACTTCAGCCTTCTCCCTGCCTTACCCCATCTTATTTGAACAGCAACCCCAGGCTAATGAGAAAAAGGCTTATTAGACTATCTTACTTACATGTAACCCCTGTCAAAGAAATAATATTGAAGATTGTGAGATACTGAGGTGTTCTCTCAATATTTGCATTTTATAATTGTTTCTCCAAAGAACTGGGCAGATGGGACTTCTCTGATGGGGCTGTGGTCAGCTGCCCTGTGACTTGGGAGAAACCACAGAATATTAATCAGGTTCATCCCAGTTCCCTCAGCAGATCATTTGCTCTCTCCTTGTTCATTGCTCATTTACAAATAAACTCTCAGAATGAGCGATTGGAGGGAGTTGGCAGCCAGGGAGGAAGGTGGGGGAAGTTTGCACATCAGCACAGCAGGCTGGGAGCAAAAATGCTCTCTGAAAACATGTGTCTTTTTGCAAATACATAGACCTGTCCCTCAAAGCCAGAGAACTCCAGCTTTATATCACTATAATCAAAAGCAGGCTCCAGCCCACAAACCTCTGAAATTCAGACTGAGCTGTGCAGTCTGCAGGAGCTGAGGGACTGGAGGAAGAGAGCTGAAAGATGCCCTTTTTTACCCCAGATCCACTCCTGATGTTAATGGGGATCATGGAGATGTACTATCTGATCTCTTTAATGGGAGTAGCATGGCTCTGCCTTACTTCACAGGACAAAGATGAAAAGCATAGAGAAGCACTGGAGGGCATAGAGAATTTTCTGGGAATTGTACTTCAGTGGAAAGCTATTCAGGTAGTGTCTTAAAAAGCTACTGTTCATCTGTTGACGAGATTGCTAATCCATCACAGACGAAAAATAAAGCAGGTTCACTTAAAATGGATTCCTGACAACTTTCCTTAACAATGGACTAGAAGCACACATATGTCCCACTGCTCAGCTGATCAGTCGTTACTTGCTACGGTGTAGAAGTTGGAGACAGTTGCTGCTTGAATCCACATGCAACTGAGACCTTTTTATTTCTCTCAGGAGCTCTGCTGGTCCCTGTTAAGCAAGAGCTTGGTTTAGTCCATGTGGCAGAGACATGTTACACAGGTCAGAAATGGCCAGAGCGTGACACTTAATGAGAGCAACCCCTCTGTCTGTTGGTGCAGTTTTAATGAGATGGTATGTTCCTTTTGCTGTGTCGATGTAAAGCCCTGCTTTTTGCAGCAGCACAAAGCATCTCAACTAACAGTAGCTTGGGAGGACCACTGTAACTGAAGTGAAGTATATTATCCTTTTAGAAAGTGATTTCAGAGACCCACTATTGTAGCTAGGAAAATAAGGCTCAGATATTTTATCTATACAGCATAGCTGAGGAAACTGAGGCACAGAGAGATGAGGTAGGTTGCTTCAGATAACCAAAAAGACATGAAGTCTTTTAAGGTGCCAGCACTGCAAGGGATTCACTAACGTTCACCTCATGAACCTCCCAGAGCTATCAAAACTGGGGTCACAGATAATCAGCCCCCCAAAAAATCCAGCAGCAAGTGGTGACAGTAAAAGATGGTCAAGGATGATGATGAAAACAGAGGCAAGACCCACCCCCCTCTTAGAGGTGGAGTATCCCAACTTAAAACAGAGTCCTTCAAGCTTCAAGCAGTGAAAAAAGCTGTAACTGTTCTTCTGTTCAGCTGTCAACACCATCTTATTAGCACTGAGCAAATAACTTGTGACAGTTTGACAAACCTCATCTCTTTTTTTTTCCTCCAGCTTGTGGAGATTTCCTCAGCCTTATGCATTATTCAGACAAGAGACTCCCAGAGGGTTTTAAATCCAAGGTTTGATGGCCAAGAGCTCTCTGTGTCTGAACTGAGTTGAGGAGCAGATATTGGCTGGGCATGATGGTGCACGTGGCAATGGGTTCATCTCCCTGACTGGCTGAATGGCTCAGGTGCAAGAGCATTTGCGGCTTAATGATTCTTTCCTGGGGTATTATCCTATCAGAAAAACTAAGGGGGACAAAAGACCTGCGGTCAGATGAAGGTTTGTTGGGGTTTGCTTATGTTATGCTCTCAAGTCTTCTCCTAAACCCACTCTCCTGGGACCCTGTGTCAAGCCTCATGCCTGTGCCTCTATGTATCTATCTGTCTGTCCACCTATCCACTTCTAAATCCTTCTAAAATTACTTTTAAATGTACATATTTAAAAATATCCATTTATGAAGCAGGTCATCCTAAAGCCACTGCAAGCCAAGAGAAGCAGCTGTGAATGTCAGTCACATCAAAGCAGCATTGATTTGATCCCACAGGGACTTGTTCAGTGTATGTAAGAGTGGTCTCTAATGGAGGGAAGAGACCCGAGGAGCCCTGAGTTCAAGGATTCACATTGCTCAGTGGGAATAATTCCCACAACTGAAACTGACCCAGATGGTGGATTATTAAATGCTGAGAAGAGCAGGTTTGATGATGATGCAGGTTAAATACACCACCTGGATGCATGCATGAATGAAAGGACATTAGGGATTTGCTTGTAGAGACAGTGTTATACACATACTGAAAAAGGGCCAGGAGTAATTCAGTAGCTTATGGCGTTGTTTGCCTTTGGGATGTGGATTTAAATCCATTCCTCTGAGCTACTCTTAAAATTCAGACATGGCTGGAAGTTGCAAACACTTCAATCTGTTTGCATGGATTTTTAATTCTGGGGAGCTGAGCATTGTAACCATTAGAGAAGCCAGGTCTGGCCACCTCCTGAAGCCACTCAGTGAAAGCCATGCACACCAGCTGTGTCCACCCTCTCCAACAACATGGGTTAAAATGATTCAGCATTAAAAGACCATCTAAGCACTGCTCTGCTCTCTGATTCATTATGCTGTGAACTGTTTGCTCCCGTACAGCATTAAGTACACGAGCCTGTTGGCAAGAAGCAAAGACCACCAGTTTTTCTGCATAATAATAAGGTGACCCCGAAAGCAGTTCTGCGCTTGTCAATAGGTGTCTGTTTCTGTGCACAGATTTAGGGCACAGAATCACTCTGACACCACGTCCCACTTTGCTAGCAAAGCATAGCAATTTCAGTCCCTAAAGGTCTCCTTCCAAAGTGCTTTAAAGTTGTCTGCCTTTCCAATTTGTGTAGGCACAGTGATTTCATGGTGAGTGAGATGGGTATGAATAGATGTCACATTTTGCAATTTCTCATCTGTTAAAACATCCCCCCTCCATTTTAAAGTGTACTGGATGGGGGATGGAAGACAGGAGCTCTCTTGAGTAGGTTACACCAACACTAAGGAAAAGTCAAGGTCAAAGCTATTAAAAAGGCTATACTCTTTTGGGAGCAAGACTGATCATTTTTTACTACCATTATTATTATTATTATTATTTTTATAATGAGGTGTTAGCTTCTGACCACAGCATCTTCAACCTTCTTGGATAACTCATTTGTTTATTTGTTTCGTTCTGAAAGAGAATTATGGGTGACACTGCAAAAATTTTAGTAAGGGATGACATCAAAGCTCCACCCCAAGGTTTCATGCCATCAGTTCACCATCTCCAACATTAGACTGTAAAAGATCCCCTAGGAAAAATATAAGAGCAGGGCAAGCAAATAGCAATACTTCTCTGATACAATCTCCCAGGCTACACTAAGCCACTGCTTCTTAAGGCAAAAATGGCCTTTTTGTAGTTCATAGTTCTGATGGATTTTCTTCCATGATGCTGTTTAACACTCACATTCACACTACATTCCTGTTTCAGCTATCACTCTGACAGAAAGACTGTGTACTTGCACCTTTTCAGCTGCACAGTCTTCAGAGCCAATGCAGCTTTTTCTTTATATACGTAGAAAGAAGTTAAAAATTTTCAGTGGGAAATACCAAAAAAGTTTTCTTTCCTCTACCCAGACCAGCCTTCTAACACTATCCAGGCAGCCTCAGGGCACATGAAACACATTCTCATCATCATAGTAGGAAAACAACAATTTGGCAGGCTGCAGCATGGCCCTCTCATTATACCAGGCATTTTGAGCTGAAACCTGGGGCTCAGAGGAGTCCTCAGCTGTGTATATGGCCACTTCAGTCGAGATGGTGTCCTCTCTAAACTATGTAGCCAAGAGGCAATCTGCATCAATTGCTGGAGATGGCCACGTTCCTTCCCTCCTGAGAGTATTTTGCCTTCGGGAGCTGAAAGACCTTTGCAGTAAGGCCTCGCGTCATCAGAGCACGGTCAGAATAATTGCGATATTGTGTGGATATAGAGACCCTGCTCAGGTCTTCAAGCAAACTGGGTGCTCTGCCTTGGAGAGTAAGACCTGAGCTGCTTCCAGATGCATTATAACTGTGGTTTCTGCAGCGGTGCAGCTGAACACCTGGATCCAATGGGTTTTTAACAGAGCCAGCACAGGCATTTGATTCACAGGCTGTGGAAGCTGCCGGCAGANTTGCATTGCTGGGATCAGCATCCCAGAGGGAGCCATCTTCACAGCCGAGCACTCCCTACAGAAAATCAGGTTGATTGATGACCATGTTAGATACACACCATACCCCAACAAAGGAGCTAACAAGATCCTTTCATCAAACACAGTCAACATACATCTCAAAACCCTATTTTGTAGCTGTTTATTAGAGATTTTCCTGTCTATATTTTTCTCCTTCCTAACTTTCTAATTTGAGAGCTAAATCGAATTACAACATTATCATACTATCCTAATAGCACATATTTTTGTGTGTGTCATGCCTGCATAATTCTTCTTTCTGGCACTTTGTCCCACAAGACTGAATGAGTAGAACCCAGGAGAGCACCCACAGCTGGATTGTGGTCCTTCACATAATTTTTCCAGACTAGTTTATCTATTATTCAACATGAACCTGAGATTCTGTTCGTCTCCCTGTTCAGCAGTGTGCTGATTTTGGCTGGGGTAGAGTTAATTTTCTTCATAGTAGCTAGTATGGGGCTATGTTTTGGATTTGTGCTGAAAACAGTATTGACAATTCAGGGATGGTTTTGTTGCTGCTGAGCAGTGCTTACACAGAGTCAAGGCCTTTTCTGCTTCTCACCCCACCCCACCAGCGAGTAGGCTGGGGGTGCACAAGAAGTTGGGAGGGGACACAGCTGGGACAGCTGACCCCAACTGACCAAAGGGGTGTTCCACACCATATGACATCACGCTCAGTAGATAAGGCTGGGGGGGAGAAGAAGGAAGGGGGGGATGTTCGGAGCGATGACATTTGTCTTCCCAAGTAACCATTACGCATGATGGAGCCCTGCTTTCCTGGGGATGGCTGAACACCTGCCTGCCAATGGGAAGTAGTAAATGAATTCCTTGTTCTGCTTTGCTTTGCTTGCAAGCACTGCTTTTCCTTTACTTATTAAACTGTCTTTATCTCAACCCACGAGTTTTCTCACTTTTACCCTTCCACTTCTCTCCCCCGTCCCACCGGGGGGAGTGAGTGAGTGGCTGTGTGGTGGTGCCTAGTTGCCAGCTGGGTTTAAACCACAACAAGCAGCAAACCACTTTATGGTGACAAAACACTTGTCTAATGTCCCTGAGCCTTGAATTTTTAACTCTAAGATGGGGGTGATGAGAGTCTCTTCCTGCCTTCATCTGGCTTGTCAATTTGTTTTGACAAATGCTTGTTTGCGTTTGCATTTGCAAATGGTGTTTGAGATGATAGAGACTTTCTTTTTTTGTGTGTACACATAGGGACTGTACAGTGCCACCTGTTGTCCTAAAACATAAATATTATAGCAAGGATTACCAGCTAATACCATTACATACAATTACATATTTCTTCCTAGGAGGAAAAGCACTCCAGGGTGTTTCAAGAAATACGGTACAGCTAAATATGAGGCATTGCTTCTTTCTCAAGAAGATACTGTGAAGAATAGGAGTTTATTTCAAACTTTAATTTTTCACTGAGGTCACATTTTTCTGGTACAATCTGTTCTTGGGAACTGGTAATGGTTTGGACAGAGAGTCCTGATCTGCCCAGCACCTGTTTGTGGTCACCACTGGCCAAAGGCTTAGAAGCTCACAAAAGGTATGTGACCAAGACTTAAATGAAGACCAGATTCCCATATCTCATTCTCCCCGACAAGTTTCAGAAGGAACAAACCCAGGAGAAAAAAAAAAAACAAAACAAACAAAAGAAAAGACGTACACAGTGGATGTGGTGAAAAAAGAATAAGAATGGAAAGCAAGAAAGTGCATGCCTGAAACATGGCTGCTTTGTGGTGTTGTGTTATAGTTGAAAAAGAAGAAATTATATAGTAAAGTAGATGAAGTTTGTGTTTATAGTACTGTACGGAAATTTAAACTAATTAGCTCTGTCTGGACATCCCATTAATTTTAAACAGTCGCTTCCAGCAATGTGGTTCAAAGGCTAGAGACGAGACACAGAGAAGCAGGAGATTTTGCAGCTGTATGAACAGAAAAAGCTACTTCCTAATTTCCTGTGAGCTGAGCTCTGACTTGTGCATTGTTGCCCATTCTCTCCTAGGAGCTGAAGTAGCAAAATGCGACAGCAAAACAGGGATCCAGCTAGAGAATATAGTAAGTCAAGAAATGGAGTGAAGCAAAGTTAAGACTGATAGAGGCTGGTGAAGCAAGGAGCAGCTAGCAAAAAATAAACCAGGAAACAGATCAGATCAGCTTAAATCAGGTCTTGTTATCCAGCAAAACTTAAAACAAAAAGCTATGATGCAAGGTTACTTTAGGAGGGTAGAAGAAGTGGCTTAGCAGTTGTCTACCCAAAGGAAAGGATAGTTAATTGTTGTTTGTATAGTTAAAATTTAGGAGTTAGTTATTGTTAATTTGTTTATCTATCTTCCTTATTAGAAATTTTTTTTTCTTTCTCTTAGAATTAGTTTGTTTAGTCATTCATACCATGTATTTGTGAGTAAGTAAATTACCTGACTGAGTATCAAAAAGCTTAGCATAACTTTTCCAGGCTTCTCAGAGTAGGCTAGTCCAAACCCCTTTCTCAAACCAGTGTCAGCTAGAGCAGGTTGCCCAGAACCGTGTCCAGTCAGGTTCTGGACATCTCCAGGGATGGAGCCTTTACAGCCTCTCAGGACAACCTGTTCCAGTGTTTGACCACCCTCACAGTGTCCTTGCAGAAGTTACATACATAAATATCTTGCAGTAAAACAATTTAAGACTGCCCATCACTTGATTTCTTGATTTCTCTGGTCAAAAATTACCTTCATGGTCTTCAAATATCCTCTATCATGCATCCTGAAGTGATCTTAATTTACAGTGTAATGATAGAGAAGGCAATTTTCTTCTAAGTTCTTAATTCCCACCTGATGTTTTGAATCTTTTTACCTTCAATCTGATCTCTAGTTACTGAGATCAGTGGTCTTTCAAGGAAAGAAGGAGGTAGCTTGCTGCCAGGGTGTGATACCCTCTGCCCACCCACAAATGCTCCATCTACCCTGCGGCACAGTTCACATAAATGAAACTTGCTATTTAGAGTATCTCATTATCCATCTTCTCTTTTTCCTTTCCACTTAATTGATTTCATAAAAATTCCTTGGTTCCTTTCTTTCTTTCTTTCTTTTGAAATAATTATCAACAGAACGTAATCATAATTATGGCAAATTACTTCGTTGTGTATCACTTGGATCCTTTCCTGAAAGTGCTGTTTATAGTCACAGGATTAAAAAAATCTATCTGTATTTACAGGCTGCACTGAGCTACATTAGTATATGTTTGAGGGGGTAAAAGTGCTTCATTAAGAAGCCAAGAGCTGGTTAAGCATCCAGTTCTTCAGAGTATAGCCAAGAGCCTGGACTCTACTCTCATATTACTCCTTGTGCTCAGTGATTTCCTCACAGATTGATTCTTCAGGATCAGAAGGACCTATTCAGGCTCACCTGAATTCCAAAATTATGACATATAATTGATATTACTAATTGATAAGTAATTAACCAACACAAAACACATGCTTAGACCAAGCATATCTTCTACAAAGGCATTCTTCACAAGAAGATAGTGAATCTTCATTTTCCTTGTTAGTGTGTTCCTCTAATACTCCATCATACTACTAATATTTGTACCTTTTTTTTCAGTTTCAATTTATCTGGCCTTATTATTATCAGCTTGTGTGCATTGATTTAAAAAGTTGGAATTCTTATCCATCGCTAATAGATAAGTTCAAGCATTAGCTTTGATTTGTATTACAGTCTTCTCTGCAAGAATAGTCTATAAACTGTACTCTGCAGCTTCTCTTTGGGACAGTTGGGGATTTCTTATGGTGAGTTGTTTGCTTCCTGAAAAGCTTTGCTCTTTTTCAGCCACGATTAATGGTTACTTCGTGCTGATTTTGCAAAGTTTTGGCAAGAAAAAAATGACAAAACTAACTGAAACAGTCTTTATCATTTTGGTTTGATGAGAAGGTAGTTACTTTTGTTATAATTATTTTGATACATTTCTAAAAATGAGCTTCACTGCTGCTTCCTTGTCCTTAAGGTGTTGCCCATCTCACTTTCAACATTTTTCTTTCTTTATGTTCTGCAGGCTACTGAGATGTAACCGACAGTTTCTGGAGGGTTTTCACTGAAGGTGTAGGCTTTCTTATGGGATGTCTGCATCATTCAGTGGAGAATGATGCAGAGACATTCAACATAGCAATAACACACAGCTGCAGAATGTGCAGCACAGTGGAGAGATTGTAGCTCGGTCTGGAAAGCAGCAAAAGTTTGTCAGTTCAGGTGAAGGCAGAAACTGTTTCTGTGATATAGCTTCTAGTCCTAGGGCTGTCTTGCTTCCAATAGCCTGGATCTCTCTGCTGGGTCATTTTATGCACAAGTTTAATGTTTTTCAGCTTGAACCTATACATCTAAGATGACCCACACCAGGGATCTAAGAAATGCAGAACCACTGTCTGTAAAAAGAAGGCAAAAACCTCTTCCCTAATAACACCATCAGTGACTGTTAATCTCCTTTGTTAACCCATCTTCAGTTTGTTGAGGATGTGGCTTCCCTGGGATAAAGAGTTACCTTAAATAGAAGATACTTAGATCTCTGTGAATCACTGTTAACCATTGACTTGAAAAGCTTAGTTGTCATTTCTCTCCACTGCTGAAATGAGTTTTCTCACACTGGCTTTAACCATTTATTCCACTGTCATGCTGAGCAAACAATTTACTCTACTGTCTGTCCTCCTGGAAATTAAGCGCTTGCCATTCTTCAGAACCACCAAGAAGGAGAGCTTTTTTTGGTTTTGTTTTTTGGGTTTTGTAAATGAAAATTTACTGAGTGTCTATTACAATAGGTCAGTTCTTAAATAACTGTCACCAAGGACTGGAACACTCATGTAACTCTCTGGGTGTAAGAGACATATATGTTCCATTGATCATTCATTGTTGGTTTAGGCTTCATTTTCATTTCCGGATTGGGTGACAAACTCATTTCCAAATAAAAGAATAAGGAGTATCAAGAAAGGCCATTCAGGCAGAAGCTCTTCCTCCTTGCACATATCATGCTCTTGGCTAGGTAAGTATGCTGCTGCAGAAAACTCTTATCACAATGTTTGCAGCAAAATGATGAGGAGTAACCAGCGTAAAACAGGAGATAGACATCTTGATTTAGCTGAGGCAAACCTTCAACAGAGAGGATTTTACTCAGGTTCCTGAGATAATATGGGGAAGATAGTTTGCCTCCAGCTTTTTCCAGAACAAAACATTTTCTTTGTCTCTCACTTAACTCCCATTCCTGGAATCACATCATGACAGCAAAATACAGAGACTGTGACCCAGATCTTATGTTGAATCAAATGACTTATTGCAAGGTCATCCCCTCCCTCTTCTCATTTTCATTTGTAGAACTGGTCACCCTGAAAGTGTGACTATGTTCTTCAATCAAGCAGAGTGACAGTTCCTCAGTGGTTTTACCTACAAATCCCATAGAAGAGGCAATGCTGACTTCACCCTGCAAGTGCACATTCTCTAAATGAAGAAAGGTACCTGACTAAGGAGACAAGGCTGTAGTTGTAGTTTCTCTGAGATGGATTTTCACAGACCGCTGTCCTTCTATTAGCTTCCCACCCTTCTGTCACCTAGCAGTGTGATTTCCAAGTATATCTTGTGTTGATGAAGAGCAACACGGTCCTGGTATCACCTCTGCCTCTGTGACATCTAAACCACTGTTCCTCCCAACAGTTACTTAGATGGAAAAGAAGAGGTAGACTTAGCCGCTGGTGAGGCTTTGTAAGTTCACTGCAAGTCTTCAGGGAGACTAGAAGGTGCAAAGTTCCTCTCTTTATGTGTCATACCTGGAATCAGGACGTGCCAGAAATCTTGCCCAAAAATGTGGTTCTTGGGATGGTAAGCTTCATCACTAACTTCTATGCCAATGTCAGGCCCAAAAGCAACCTCAACCAGAAGAAATAAACGAACTTTGGTTATTACAATCACACATCCAAACTGTTGCTAACATGCCATGTACAAGAGGTACATGATCCCTCCTGAAATGTGGATCAGATTCCAAGTTACTGTTTACAGAAAAGTATTATCGTAAACTAGCAGCAAAGCAATATGCCTAAGGCTAAAATATCCATGACATAATGGAATAAAGAACTTCAAAAGAAAAGAAAAATGACAGCTCTAACAGACTGTTACTGACTGCCTGTAAAGATCTTCAGGTGACTGGGAAGTCAAAAGGAGAAATCTATGCTATCCCTTGCCTTTCCATAATACTAGGTGAAAGCTGAACATTAGGAACGAATAGCATTTAAACTCCGGGGCTTTACTCCTTGGGATGGAAAATGGAGCCTGAGGTACTAAATGTCAAAAACACTGATCTCATGAGGTAACTGAATAGCCCAAGCCAGGACACGCTCCGTATAGATGGGAAGGTACCTCTCCGGAACATCAAAGCCCCTTGTGCAACCTAATATAAATAGTCATTCTTTCTGTACAAATAGCCATACTGGGCTTAGTAAAGATCTCCTTTTCAGACTGAAGAGTAAGCTGGGAGGAAATGTCTGTTCATGAAGTTTGAGTGAAAATTGCTCTGTCAGCTGAACTTTCATAGTATGTGATTAACATTACTGTGTGAGAGAATGCACAATATTCATCTGCATACATCATCCTATTCACAGAAGCAAAATAAGAATCAAATGTCCTGACCACATTGCACCTACCATAAGGATCAAAGATGTTGCTTTATTTCTGGGCTGTTCTTTGTTTTTATTTTTTTCACCTGCCAATACTACAAATTATGTTGAGGGATGCTAGCTGATCACCTTTGTGTTTCAAAGCAAAACTTCAAGAACCCTCTAACCACAATGTCGCCTCTCAGAATTAATAGTAAAGATATATTATTCATACAACTTTCTGAGTTGAAGAGAGATATGTCATATGTAATTACATCTGTTCTTAAAAGGTCATGAGACTGTATCTTTAATAACTAAGATGGCTCTTGTTTCTTCTTTTAAGAGAACACTCTGAACGCATGGAACGGAGATCTTCACGTTGAAAAGTATTTCCGGCACTGTGCCTGTACTGACCCGGAAAAGAAGGAAAGTTTTCAAGGCAAGAGGTTGTTTTCTGAAAACTTCAAGTATTACAGCTGTTAGACTTCCACGAGAAGAAGAAAAAGAAAGAAGTCATTTTTTATAATTTCATTGGGAATACCCTCTCAAGCACAAGACAGAGTTTCTGGAGACTGAAAAAATCTGAGACCAGGCTCCATTCTTGAAGACAGAGGAGTGACATGGTTAATTTCACTTCCAGGGTTTAAGTAGTCCAGTTCAAGACTCTACTCCACACCAGGCATGTGAACATGGGCTTTCTTTCACTCCTGCTGAGAACCCAAAACACCTATTACAGAGTTCCCTCTCTTTTAAATGAACCTTGGATCTTTGCAGATGTTTGGTATCTTAGGAAAGTGGAATCTTCCCCTCAGCTTTATTTGTTAATTTAAGCTTGTTGTGTTAAGACTATTCCTATAAAAATATGTGCTCAGCTATTATAAATCATTGAGGCTGCATAAAAGATGTGGACTGATTCTGTAACAGCACCAGTTTGAAATATAATACTTTGTCCCAGTAGGAAGTTGCTTAGAAGAAGAAATTGTAGGTTCTGGATATATATCTTTAGGATTGTACAGTTCTGAAGAAAATATTGCATCAAAAAACATAATCGGCTTAATTACACAAAGCTCTGTTAAGCCAGAGTTTCTCTAAAGGGGAAGCAGGACCTTGGACTACATGATCTTCTGAGGTACCTTCCAACTTGAATTTTCCTATGATGGGATGATCCCTATTATCCTATGAAGTGTGGGTATAGTTTTGCTTCAGGTATCTCTCTACTTTCAGGAGAAGGACTTTTCCAACTGGCATTAACACCACCTACAAGGTATATCCCTGCAGTCATTTAAAGCCAACTCTGCAGGGCCTTCTCAGCAGCCCAAGAGACATGGATATCACTTTTCAGTGTTTTTCTCCTCCAAAATTCCTAGCACTATCATCTCAGGTCTGTTCCTCACCCACATGCAGAGCCCTTCTCAGAATCATTTTATCTTTTCATCTAAGCAGAGACACAATGTGTGGGTCATGGGCAAGAAGGGCAAGATTCGAAAGCAGGAGACTGGCTTCCTGTGTTCAGGATATACATCTAGGTAAGGTCTAGTCATGTTTTGGGAAGGGCTGGGTCTTAGGCATGCTCCACTTCAGATCTAACTATTGACCAAAGTAACTATATGCTTAGACTTCTGTCAGGAGTTGAACTGAGAGGTTCTTAGCATGGACAGTCTAATAATATAACGCCTCTCATAGTCCAATTGCTGGAGCACCTTTATGGCCCAGGGAACCCTTACTGTTCTTCGGGGACTTTCAGTTCCCTCTGTTCACTGACATGACACTCACATGCTCAGTGAGCTGGGCACAGCCCAGTGCTGAATTAGTCACCACTCTTTTACTTCTTGCTTTCTCACAGCACATTTTATTCCCCAGCAAAGCTTATAGAAGCTCCATTTGCATTTAAGGCTGTGATGGAGCACACATACTCTGTTGGCAGGGTTCATTCAACCAGGCATTCATAATAAGCAGTACAATTATGATCTCTCATCATAGTGATCCTTGTCTGGTGGTGGCAGTGGTAACACTAGAGCAAGCAGTGAGATGCAGTTATCTTTTATGTGCCAGGAATCTCTAAGGTTTCAGAGGGCTGAGGCTGGACAAAGTGTCCCTCCTCTCCTCCACACTAACCTTCTGCTCCCCAGCTGACGTGATCTCTCTGGGAAGCCAAGAATATGAAGCCCTTAGTCGGCTTCTCCCCTTGGTGGAGACCCTTGAGCAGGATTTGGTTCTCCTCTGAAGTCAGTGAACAGTTTATTGCTGTGATGGTTCAATCCTATGTCCCTTTCAAAGCAAAGGGACTAGCATCACTCAGGACAGGATTTGATCCAGGAGTGAACTCTAAGTTGCCCAGAGCATATCTTTATGGGCCAAGAGGAGGAGGAGGAGGAGGTAGAGGACTCTGAGCTAGGTCCTCCAAGATGGGGTGCTTTCTTAGCTCAGCAGAGCGCCAAAGAGGTAAAGCTATCTTGGGATCCTGGATGGTGCTTGGCCTGAGGATATAAATGCTGACGGCTGAATGCACTCAGTCGCACACTGATGCAGCCACTCTGCTTCCTTGTCACAGCCAACTGACACATCTCCACCCAGCACGGCCCTGTGCAGAGCAGTAAGTGCCCTCAGATTGGGCTTAAGCTCAAACAGGAAGTACAAACACCCAAACACACCTAAAGCTTCCTGATCCCTGAAGGGAAAGATCCTGCAGACCCTCTCAGCCATATGACTGAAGCTAGGTCCAGCCCTTTCCAGTAGCCCCAAGTCCAGACTGGGTAGAACAGATATTTGTGTCTGCTGCAATAGCTGCGCCAGTAGCAGGCATTTCTGTAGAATAAACAAATTCTTCCTTCACTTCAGCAGCAGGACCACTAACCTTTCTGTACTATTTGCTCCTTCCACAAAGCAGGCATTGCCTCCTTCTGCATCCCTGACCTTTCCTCAATGTCTCTCTATTTGTTGCTTCTGTCCTTTTTAAAAAGCCTCTTATTGATGGGTTTAAACTGATGGGGGAACACAAACAAGTAATAAAGAAAGGTTAACAATAGTGAATCAATACTACGGAGAGAGGCGTCGGGGAGATGGAATTGAGGAGGTTGACTGTGAAGGAAAGCAAAAGGCCGAATTTAATCACAGTGCTATTGGTAATTAAATTACGTTTTGTGTTGCTGTTCTTTTTTTTTAAAAAGAAGAACTAATGAAAGCACAGATGGGTATTAGGGTTTCAGAAAAAGCAAAACACCTGAAACTCCGGCCAAGGGCTTTTTCATATCCTTGCTAAGAACAGAATGAGCTATTCCAGATTATTGTGGTCTTTTTCTGACTGCAAAGGAAAGGAAAATGCACTTGATGTTAAACTGGGGGAGTTCTGAAGAGATGGGCTTAGATCTGCTACCAAGCACAGAAATGTGTATAATGTGTATGCTCCCAGGAAAGTTGCTGGTAGTCCTTGTGTGTTTCCATATTTTCAAAATATTGGGCGAAGAAAGGGTAGATCCCACTTCTGGACCAGATAGCTCCCTTTTAAGTGCTTCAGCATATCACTGTGAATTGCCTAATGACACCATCCAGTGTCTAGTTTTGGGTCCCAATTCTCTGTGTGTTGCAATGACACGCATTTCTTTAACTGGTTTCTTTTACTGGCAGAACTTTTTCATTTTATTATTAACCTTGCCATCAAAACATGTTTCCAGTCACCTCCCCACATTATTCTTTAAAGGCTTTAAGTCCATGAACATGCATATTGTGGATTTTGCAGACATGCTTATCATCTCCTCTATTCTTGCAGCGTTACAATCATGTTCAGCAGCTATATGTGTGTGTGAACAGGCACACTATACTCGGAACAGAAATGAGTCAACAGTGGGATATTCCCTGCAGTAAAGCCTCAAAACTTTTTGTTTCTTCATGTATTATATCCTAAATTTATTAATCTTCTAGGCACAAGATGGTGACTATTTTCTTCTTTCTTTCTCAGGCTTTCTGCAGAATGATGGTTTTTGAGGAAAGCTTCCTGAGATGCAAGAAGCCAAGGTACACATTTATAAAAGTTGTTCTTCGGTAGCATTACGTTGCAATTTAAATTTACAAGCCAAATGCCCTGATGATAGATTGGGTGGCCATGGCCATTTGTATGAACCTGAAGAAAAAAAAAATATACATATTCAGTAAAGTCGCTCACTTGGCCAGCCTTCACAAATCAAGCCAAATTGCCATTATCTGTTGGAACTGGTATTTTCCCCAAACTCTTGCAAATTCTGGCTGTGGCTGTGATCCTGACAAGGTGTGAGATTCACAACTGATTCATTCTTTCAGCCAGGTGCACTTCTTGCCTTGCATCTCGGGGCTAGAGAGGTGACACAACAATATGACTACGTCAGCTGGCAGTTGTAAGACTGCCACATCTGCTCATGAGTCTCCAGAGCATCTCCGTATACAAGATACCAACTGGAAAATGCAGGTACATGATTTGTTTGGGAGCGGGGCTGTTGCTTTGCAGAGCTTAGTATTTTTTATTTTCTCCTTGCTAATGATCTTGTGCAGTGGTCTCCTCAGAAGCATTCAAAGGCTCAGATGCTAATGAGCAGGTCTCTCTCATTATGGCAGGCAAAGCTGCATAATGGGAGCAAGAAAAAGAATTAGTTAGCATAAACAAGGGAAGGATACTGGGCATGGGAGAGTGAGGAGTGACTGTGTTTGTCAGAACTGGCAAGGACACTGTGGATGGGAGGGTGAGAAGTGACTGTGTTTGTCAAAACTGGCATTGTGGCCATCCAGAAGCAGCTTTGAATGAGAGGTTGCCAAGTTTAGCTTGTGTGCTGCCTGTGGTCTCCAGATTTCAGACGAAAGGCGCCAAACGTGAAAAGAATGAGACATCCATAAACCAATCTCTGTTAGGCTCTATAATAGGAAAATGCTACTTGCTTGCCCTCCACCAGCTGCCATTCACTCACCTTCCCCCTTGCCTCCTTCAGCTCTCCCTCCTTCCATGGGAATAGATGAGGCTGTTTCTCTGCTCAGTAGCAGCATCACCCTCCATGTGCAAGGCAAGACCATTTAATTGATTTCCTTCCCTCAACTTTGGGCAAGCATGGCAGGTGGCTGACACAACAAGTCTGTCACATGGGCTTTTTTAATATTCCTGCTACCTTCACAGCCTGGCCATGTAATTAACTGGAGGCAGGAGGGAGGGAGGCAGGGGGGCTACAGACACTAGACTTACAACAGAGCAACCTGGAGAGCTGTCTGATTTGTATTTGTGTTTCCTTTCCCTCAAGTTTTTTTCCTCCACCAAAAATCATTTGTGGCAAGGTACCAACTGCTGTGTTGTGCATTGGACCAGTGGTCTATGGGAGAGGGTGGATTGGCAAGGATGTGCTCACAGATCTAGCTGGGAATGACTAACATGCTCTATAATCCAACAAAATGCGCCTGATCTACAAATAATGTCCTGTATGTGACACAAATGCTTTAAGGAAGCCTAGCAAGAATCCTTAGAGCTGCTTCTTTTACTAAAACAAGGCGCAGTGGCCACAGATTTCAGCTTGGGCAGTTCAGGTGGGACAGCAGGCAAAACTTCTTCACAAAGAGGTTGCTGCAGAACAGGAACAGTTCACCAGAGGTGGTGGATCTCTGTCCTTGGCAACTTTCTAGACTTGGCTACACGAAGCCACAGCTGGCCTGCTCTAGCATTGGTGAAAGTCTTGCTCTGAGTGGGAGGTTGGGCTAAAGACCTCCACAGGTCCCTTCCAACCAGCATTTCTGTGATTATTTTGATGGAAAATGCCGTCCCAGGAAGCACTGGAAATCTCTCTGACTTGAATTTTTCAGATCATGGCTGCAAAGAGAATCTAATAAAATGTGCCAAGCTGAGAAGCTCTTACAAGTGGCGACTTTGTGATGTCCACCACTTAGCACAGAAAGACAAGGCCTGTTCCTGGAGCAGATGCTACAACTCTGTAAGTCAAGAGGGGTACAGAAAGAGGCAGGATTGACACATGTGGGCTTTTATCTTCCTTGTTCTGTGATTTGCACAAGCAACAAGACTAAGCCTCTTTGAAAATACCAACTACTTGCTCTGTTTAATAGTAGCTTGGTGCTATCAAGAACATGCTGGCCCAGGGACTGGTACATACTCCCAGCTAGTGACAAACCTCCCAGCTCTCCCTCTGTGCCTTTTCAACTTAGCAGTAAAAAACCTGACTTTCATTATTAAAAAATAGAAATAAAGCTTAGACCTTGATTTCCTGTCAAGCCTCCAGTTTTGAAACCTGAGAAAATTACCACATCCAGTCAAAGATATGTCTCCCCTCCAGACCCTGGGAGAAGGTTGTAAAATGGACATTCAGGATGGGTAACCACAGCTCTGCCTATATCTGCTGATGGGGTTAGGACCTGAGAGAGCTAAAGGATAGCATGTGTTTGCACCACCAGGACATCCAAGGATCAGTGTCCCTGCTGCTCTAAGCGTGTCCCAAGTTAGACTTTCCAAATAGTGTCGCGAGCTGCATGTGATATCAGTCTTCCAAACACAACCCCATAGCCAGCTTCCAGTCTAGGTGAATTACCCAAAGGTTGATAGAATACATGCTGGCAGGCTCAGACTGAGCATGTTCCCATAACTGTTTGTCTCAGCTAGAATCAAGAACAGAGAAAAGCTGCCGTTTTTTTAACAATCATTCACTTTTACACAATGTCCTCCTGAGTTGTCCATTGAAGAGAGAGCTTGCTCTGCTTTCTACCATGGAAAAATCAATGCACCAGGCATGCACAGATCACAAAGAGAATGACACTGCTCTGTTTGATGCTTCTTTATGGCAGAGATGCTCAGCTACTCTATTGTCTGTGAACAGAAGTACCTCCCGCTCTGCAGAATTTGTGCTGGGGAAAGGCAGAGGACGATGGACTGATGTTTGGTCTGCTTCAAGAAGAAAAAAGGGTTCCCTTTCCAAATTTGACAGCATCCTTCCCAAACTCTTACCTCTGATACAGAGCAGATTTATGCAATTCCTTTAAATATTTACCACCATAACCCATGCCACAAAGATGCATTATTACTTTTTAACCAACATTAAAGTTTAAAACCAGAATAAAAGCCTTGCCTCATGCCAGAAGAACTTGTCCTTCAGACAAACAGGAAATGCACCACATCATGTGTCTACAAACATAAAGAAACTCTTAAAATGCCATTCTTTTTCCAAAAAAGTAAATTAAAAATTAAATGTGCACTTTCTGTGGCATTAGATTTAATTTCATCAGTGCCAGCGTTTTTTGGGGGGGAAATGTTTATCCTTAATATTGGGTCTGGACAAAGATTTAAAATCAAACTAGAGCTCAGAATGATTGCCAGTGCAAAGATAGTCCCTCCCCATACACACATACCCTGCTTGCTGGGGTTGCTCAGCTCTTGTGGTAGCAAGGAATATTTAATATTCTTGCCTATTAACTACCCACCTCACAAAGGTGTGTGGGCATAGCTATTTTTTGTCTCTACCCTGACCTTACCAACCAGTGCCATTCAGGCATCAGGGCAAAGTGGGAACTTTTAACTTAAAACTGTGGGTGCTTCATGGAACTTGCTAGCAGCTGGATCTAATATTTTGGGTTAACTTTAGGATTGGAACAGAGACCAGCAGCTCAGTTAGCACTGGGCAAAGTAGCATTAGACATAACACTGAATCGTTAGTTCTTTGTCTCAGGCAATCCCAATATGCTTTATATACCACAGGCAATGGGCAGTTGTTGTATCATAGCATGTTGTCATTTGGGTCAGAAGATAGCTATGTATCTGAAAACAGTGACTGAAAACAATTAGGAGAAAACAGAAAGATTAGCCTGCTTCTCTTCAAGACCAGTGGTTCTCAGGCTGAGCAAAGCACTACAAGGAGAAGTATCCTTTGCCAAAGGATGCTGTGGGCTCACAGAGGTCAAGGGGAGACTGGTGAGGCACTTGGAAAAGAGATTCTTTCAGGGTTATAAGTTACACAAACCCTATCAGACTCAGAAAGTCCCAAGCTAATAATAGTTGGAGGCAGGCAGAGCACTAGGAAGGAAGTATCTCACAGACTTGCCTTGTTCCTTCTCTTGTGTAAGCCTCTGCTTATGGCCACTGCTGGAAGGAGGGCCTGGGCTAGGTGGTCCCTTATTTTGGCTCTGGATGAACATCCCTGCCTTCCGATGACACATACACTTCCCAGGATGAGAATCAGTGGACTGTACTATATACCTTCTTCCCAAATAATCTGTATCACACAGGCAAGTTCCCCAGCTTCCCCACATCCTCCAGTCTTGGGAGGCTTGTCATCCATGTGAGACATGTTCCCTGCACCCTGTGGTAGAAAAGGAGGGGAAGACAGAACTCAAAAATCACTGAAGATACCACCTCTCATCAAAGACTTGTCCTCCTCTTTTCAATAGCAACTTTTAAACAAACTTGAGCCATCATTTATAAACTAAATTTCCTGGGGCAGAGGGGTATATATTTTTCCTGGAGCTGATAATGTTTGCAGATTTCAGCATAAATTGTTCTGCAGGGCTTCACTGCATTTGAAATTGTGTTTTTTCTGCCATTGCTGAACAAAATATTCCTTGGAGAAATGTCACCCAACTTTAGTAGAGATCATAACTCACAGGAGAGACCTATACAGTAATTTCCATTGGGATCAATACTGCCCTGAACAGTTTCCTGCTGTTGACGTAACATTGCCAAATGTCTCTTCAGTGCTTTATAAATGGCAAGACATATAGCTACTTATCAAAGCAAGAAAAGTGATTCAGCAGTGGATTCTGTTCATGGAGAATCAAAAGGAAAAGAAATCAGGTGAGCCTTTATTTGGCAATACGGATCAAGCAGCCTATGTCTTGGTAATGTCACTGACTGGGCCAAAGGCAGCAGCTGACAATTAGGATGTTTGCTTTCTACACGTCACTGGCCTAGGGCCACCTTGATTGCCTTCTTCACTTCACACCACCAGTGTTTTGCTCTTCACATTAAAATTTGAAGCCTACATTTTCCCTAGCATTAAAAAAATAAAATCCAAGGAGGTACACTCAGGTCCCCGGGGACAGCGTAATTCTATTCTAGTTTAAGATTTACTAATGCATTGAGGTCATTAATGTTTCATGGTGGTTCCATTTCTGCATGCACACAAAGCCTTTTACACCACCCTGGCTTTAATGAACTCCTCCTGTTTCCCAGGAGGCCTTTGGAAGCAGAGATTGTTTCCCCTAATGAAACAGCCCAGGCTCTTTGCTTTGAAGTTGTTTACATAGTTAATAGCCCCTTAAGGGGAAACAGCAAAATAGAAGCCTGTATGTAGAGAGTTGCTCCACAGATAGAGTACACAAGTCACTTGGAGGAATAAATCATTGAGTTGTGAAGGGTTTGGGTATGGTTTTTTGGGTTTGATTTCCCCCCCCC
>WAAD01018848.1:101185-114825 GCA_013389945.1 Fregata magnificens
CTAAATGTTCATCTCTGCAAAGATAAACAAAGATCTGCCCAGAGGGATGGGGAAAGTAAGAGAGGAGACCAAGAGGGATACTGTCCATCCTACAGACCATTTGTTCCTTTTTATTAGAGAAACTTCTGCTAAAAACAGACCATTTCTCTTTGCTCCAAGTTCTTGACTGAACATAATTTAGGACAATAATCCTGGTTTGGATATTCTGGGGGAGCACTAATTCCAGTGTTTATGGTCAGAACACCCCTCCCCATCTCTTCTCTTTCTGGGAGAAAACTTCAGCATCTCAGCCACTCTATTGTCATTAAGTCCTGTTACTTCAAATGCAGGTGTCAGTAAATCAAATTGAAAGAGAAGTTTCTGGCCACCACAGTCAGCAGTAGCCCTGGCTTTTGTCCCCTCTGCCCCCCTTTTATCTGCATCTAACTCATCAAGCCCATTTCCGTGACGAATTCAGAAGAAGGAGTTGAAATAGTGAAGGAAGGTGTGTAACCATATAACTGCACTTTCTGATAGTTACCATGGTGGTTGTTAAACCTAGAAAATAAATGAGCAGTCTATTATTTCTGAGGCTGAAGCCCGATAAAAGCAAACCAAAACAACACCACACAGAGAAAAACCCCAAAGAGGCATTCAAAGTGTCATTTGTATAATTCACCTGACACAGTCCTGATATTATAATTGCACAATGAAATCTGCTTAGAGCAAAATGATCCAAACTATCAGTGTCACAAGGCTGACAGTAAAATGTCTAGGAAAACAGCAGGCTTCTGATGAACAACTGAATGTTTGCATTTTTAAAAGAGAAGCAGTAGAGGGGAAGAGGAGTGGGACCAAGCTGCATACACAGAGAACAGTGTCTCGTCAAAGCAAAAGAGGAAATGGGCAGGCAGGAATGAAGACAGCAGGACACATTGCCTCAAAATTAGAGAGGAGGTGGGTTGTTTTCCAAGAGAGCTAAGCTCTCATTTACCAAGTCGGTATATTTTAATCAGTCCTATGCAGGCTATCCCTCATGCTACGTGGGTTCGTTTGAAAGTCCCAGATGATGTAGCACAGATTTTCTGAATATCTCAGACAACTGGAGGCCAAAAGACCAAGAGGTCTTTTACAGGGGACCCAGAGGTCCCCTGCAGGGAACTGCAAGTAGATTTTAAAAGGAACAAATTCCCATCTTTATTCAAAATACGATTTTTTGGCAATGCAGAGTCGGAAAAAAGTAGAGCAAGAATAGACAGACAACATGCTTCTTGCTCCAGCCCATAGGGCCAGCGGAGGGTAGGGGTTCCTTGCAAGCACTGCATGTGCCCTAGCACAGCAATCATTGGAAATGAGGCTCTGGTTTCTGATTTGGAGTTTTCTTTTCTCCTTGTCATGCAATCAGCTTGTGCAGGCAGTTTCAAAAGGCACGTACACCTTGCTTGGCTTAACTGGGAATGAACTGGAACAACTGCAGAGCTCTTGGATTCAGCTGGTGCTTCCCAGATGGTTGGCTGGGCAGGTGGATGAGGCACGGGCTGATGAGTCATGCCATTTTAAATCATTTTACTTGTTAGTTTTGACCCAAAATAGCAGGAAAGGGTAATCCTACCTGACACAGAGAGGTCTGGATGGCATTTTCTAAACTTTGGCATCACTTTCTGTCTGGTTGACACTGAATCATGCCAAAAGACTGGTGAATGGCTTCTGTTTCGTGGTTCTCAGCTCAAGCTGCTGCATCATGCCATTAAGTTTGCCCCACCCTCTCTTAGCCAAACTATCTAGTGCTTTGATCCTAGGGGTAGCAATATGATGCTATTTTGTCTTCTCTGGAGGCTTCAATGCATTTAGGTAAATCAATGCCCATCACTTCAGTTTTACAGCCAGTGCCACTGCTGTACCAGGCTGATCCACAGCAGAATCCTGCAACTCAAAGCACAGGTGGATGTTGCCCACTGCTGTATGTATTCTCCTTGCCGTGTGGTTTGCAAAACTGCTCTCCTCTGTAGAGTATATGAGTCTGTCCTAAACAAATCAGGGATACCAGCTCCCCATTTAAGACATTCCTGAGTACACTGAAAAGGTGGGCTTCCACCTTTCTCATGCTAACACTGTGGGTCTCTGCCATCTGCCCATGTCAGGGCCAGGGCTGGCATAAATCAGCATAGGTCTGCTGGGAGTCATCGTGATTAACTGGCATCAGAGCAGCTGTTTTTATCTGCAGCACCTTGCACTAAAACTTTGCACATCCACTCTTTCTATATGGCCTATGCATTTCCCATTGGACTATCGTAAATCATTTTCAGCTAGCAGGGAGTTCAGCTAAAGCTGGCTTAGCCAAAAAGCCATCAGAGTGCATGAACACAACTTTATGGAGCCTATGAATTCACCAACACTAGATGTTTGCCAAGCCAGTTATTATAAAAGCCCGCGCAGAGGTCATATTTCTGTACCACCTCCATTGTCAATAGGAAGAGGGAAGGGAAGGGAAAGGGAAAATATGAATGTAAATAATATTTTAATCATACCTACTTATGTCTCCATTTTTTAATTTTCCACAGTTCTAAACAGCACACAAGTAAATGAACTCAGGACTTTTTATGAGGGGTTTTTTTGTAAGTTTTTTTTCCTCACAAAAAAGAAATATCCCTGACTGTGGTTATTGAATTGCAAGGAGTATTGTGCACAGGTACTATTTAATTAGCACTAATTGAACAACAGGAAGGACTGCTACATTTTAATCAGAAACCAAGACTTTACAGCAGAAAACTTTTAATTACGGAGAAAGCTCTTAAGTCGTGCCTTGCAGGTTACACCCGCACATGTTAAGTAACTAAAGAGCACAGTCTGTTCTGTCAAGTAATGATCCATATTTTTTTCCTGCTTTGGGAAGGAAAAAAAGATCAACTTTTAAAGCATGCAATGAGCATTTACTGAAGGGAAAAGGAGGAATAAGTCTTCCATTCACACACCAGATGCTCCCATTAAACAATCATTTTCAAGAAAGCTCAGCTCATGTGGAAAGAGAGCTCCAGAGTTCAGAAGGGGGAAACAGAGAAAAAAGTTAACTTGTCAAATAAGGGCAGCCGCTGAAGAGATCGTTCCTGGTTTTGGCCTAGTACACGTCAATCCAGCACTGCAAGGGGTCAGAGACAGGGCTGCAATAAATCAGCACAGTTCTCTGAAAGTCGGCGTGAGTGACTGGCATCAGAACAGTGCACTGATTTACACCACCCTCCCAGTCCTGCAGCTTCAGTAGCTGATGGACTGTGACCTTCTTTAGTACTTCAGGGACCTGCTACCACTGGCACATTTGCTGGTAACAAAAATGGCAAGAGTGAGATTTTTCAGTATTTTCTTATGTGTACTTTAGAAACCTCCTTAGGCTTTTGCACAGGTCTCAGAAATTAAGAAGTTTAAGACCTCAAAACAAAGCAGATACCTCTCTAAATTCCTCATAGTCTTTGTCCTGTTGTTAAAAATAACACTCACTAGCATAGGCATAGTGTATACAGATATTGATACTGAGAGCATAGGTAGGACAACTGGATTAACTTCAGCCTCATTTATTTCTGGGCACAGGCCGAAAACCCCTTCATTTCATTTGCAGCAGCAGCCTGGCTCAAAAGAGTTTGCTCCTGTGCTATTTGCCTTCACTAATTGGTCATCTGCCTGGTTAATCCCTGCTGCTCAACCAGCTAGAGAGCAAACCATGCTTCCTCAGCTACCTTTTGTCCAACATCACTTCATAATTTAGGGAGAAGGAAGGGCATTCAAATCACAGAAAATGTGAATTCCCATTGGGCCTCTCACAGACTGTTTCTTGCAATAGGTAAGTCAAGGGCTATGTGGGCTAAGTTTAAAACCCAGCCTTCTTTGCTGGACCTTACAGCAGCAAAAGGGGGTAAAATTTGCAAGTATTATGGTTTGGGGGAGGCAAACACAAAACCAACATTTGCTAAATTGCCAAGGACAAGAAAGAGATATATAAAGGCCCTTTATGTTTTCTAAAAACACATTTCTCACCATCACCACACTAAATTGGAACCATTTAACCTGAAATTACAAAAACCATGTGACTATTTTTTTTTCTGGGCCAGTTTATCATTATTTTATCCAGCTTTCCTGAACTTCAGTGGGGATTTTAATTACAGTTCTCCTCTTCCGAGCCCCCCTCAGTTCAAGTTATGGCCACATGCCCTTGGCAAGTCAGTGCTCAGCCCTGCTCAAATTGCAGCAGTCCATTTTCCCATCAAAGGCGTGTTGTTGCAGAATGATATATGGCTTAGTGCAAATCATCTAACACTGTCCTTGTTATGGAGCAAAGCAAGGATTGGTGGGTACCCAACCACCTGCACAGGCAGAAAAGTGCACCTGTGGGCCCCTGCAGAAGAAGTTGGCTGAGGAGGGCTCTGTGTGCTTGTGTAAAATATACCAGTTCTGCAGTGAAATGCCTGATGATAGCTCTAAGTCTCAAATGCTACCAAGACAAATAGTTGTACGATAGTATTTTATATCATTAGATGATATTAATACATTGCTGTTGTTGTTGCTGTTATTTGATACTACATACTATTTGGTAGTCCTGGATCCAGAAATGCATGCCAAAATTGGTGAAAAAGTTATCTCTGTTTAAGAGTTAGAGTCTGTGTCATGAAACCGAATTCGCATTTTGTAGGCTATGAGGAGTCAGGGGACTTTTCTTCACTAAGCTCCCTTTTCCTTAAGGTCACAGCATCTTTTTGACAGCCTTGAGGTGCCTTCTTGGTCCTGGGATGTTTGCAGAGACACTAACACCTGCCTCACCCCTTGCACCCGCGTCAGCACCCTGCGACACAGGTATGAGAGAGAGCCTCCGGACTTCTATCCTGTCTGTCATACATTAGAGGCCCCTTGGTGTGAACTGGCTCTTTTAACGCATCTTAAAAAAGACCAGGAAAAAATTAAGCCCTTCTGTGTCAAATATAAAATCAGCCAAAACCCATGTCATCGAGACCTACTAGGAAATTTAGGACACCCACAAGCCCTTCTTACTTTCTCTTCTCAGTGAGTTTGGGGTTGATGCCACCAAGTTTATGCCCTGATGCAGCAGTGCCAGGGACAGCCCCTTCTCCCTTGTGGTGGGTAGTAAGGAGGCAGGGGTGACAGCTGAAACTGCCCAGAGCAAGGCTGCGCCATATCCTGCATGCTGGCCAACTTAGCCTGTCTGCCACAGGGCTGCTGTGCTCATGCAACTGACCCCAATCCCTGTGCAGGACCTAAAAACAGCTCTATGTATTTTCTATCATCACACAGATGGTTGGGGAGTAGAGCCTCCAGACATCTTTTGCCTCAAGCCAGCACACAGTGCATTGTGCAAAGGACATGTCTTGCCTGTGCACATTAGACACACCAAACTCACTTTAAACCACCTTGCTTTGCATTCCAAGTGTTACCGTGGCAGCAAAGATCTCCCCAGCACTTGCAAAATTAAATCAGGCAGGATGGGCAGTCATCCTGCACTGAGCGCTGCAGCATGCCGATACACTCATGCTCATTTTAAGATTGGGCACCTGAAGAACAGCCAGCACCTCGGGAAGCCATGAGCTGGTGTAGCAGAGTGGTATGAACCAAGAGTGATTCTCCCTCTGAACAAGTACTAGGAACCAGAGCAAGAAAATGTCAGTTTTTCCCCCAGTACTCATGGGGCAACACAATACTCAGGGAAGATTTTATGGATCACATCTCAGCTCCTTCTTTTCTCTCGTTCAAGTTGCTCGACAATGGCAATGGAGAACATACTGCTTTAAAAAAAAATCTGCTAGAGCTTTTGCTGTCAAGTAGGTCTCTTAAGCCCCATGGGTAATGTTCTCAAATGACAAAGCTGCTCTCCTTTTTGGCAAAGGTCTTTTATCAAGTGATACAGCGGCACATTTTCAATCATCTCCGTATCACAATGAAGAGACAAACCCTGTTAGCGTTGTTCTTCGAAAATCATAAAATGCACTGGCTCGGTACACCTAGGGACTAGGCTGAGCTTTGAGCTTCCATGAATCTTAGCAGCAGCGAGAGAAGTGTAATTCAATCTTTTTAACTTGGTGATATATATTCATGTCAGTGGCTTTAAGATAAGGAAAAGACTTTAGTTGAAGAATGAAACTTTTGATGAATAACCGAGAGTACGATGAATAATGTACAAATATTTCTTTCCTCTCAGTCAAAATGATTCCAGATCCTTTTTCATTTTAATCCCTGTTGCATTCTTCATTTAAAAAAAAAAAAAAAAAAAAAAACTTAAAGAAATGAAAGGGGAAGGAAAAAACCCTATATTTTTAAAGAGCATTGGAGTTCTAAAAGAAGCCTTCCTGATTGCACTCTAAGATATTTTTATGGTTTCTTTCTAACTGCTAGAAAACAGAAGATTGTTTGGTAACTGGCAGTAATAGCGGTACTAATGATGGGTTACCATGCAAAACCTCAGCCTACCTGTTTTTGCACTGCAGAAAATGTGGAATTTATCCAAGAACAATGTCTCCTTTTACCTGGGAGGTATTTCTCATCAAATAAAAAATGTAGCTGTTACAAACATTTTCCTCCCTTGCTATTTCATTCTTAATTCTGTCCCTGCTAAAAAATGATGAGAAAAACGTATATAATGGTAGCACAGTTTCTAAAGAGAGGCAACAAAAGCAACAAGTGTAAACATCATTTGTTTGTTTTCCTACAGGATGAGAGGGGGAAACAAGATAAATAGAGTATTAGCTGAGACTCATGCCCATTTCTTCACAGGTTGCATCAAAGCCTAGCTTGAGAAAGATGCTTCCAGCAGAAGGGTGTCACTGAGCTGCAGGCAGATGCAGCAGGTGATGTTTTTTAACCCTCAGTAGGAGGGAGGTCAAATTGCCTGTACCTTTTTGAACTTAAATTTTGTGACAGTCATGCAAACATGAAAAAGATGGCCATTCTCTACACCCAGATTTCTCCTCTTCCATACCTTTGAATTAACAAGGGTCAGTATCACCTCCCCACTAAACTGGCTGCATAGGTGGGAATTTCTGAGGCATATGATGCCATTTGAAAAGTAAGGAAGGCAGAGAACGGGTGGTGGTGCTGGAGATGAAAGGAAGCAGTTAACCAAAAAAACCAAAGCATAATACAGCCATTGGAAAGTATCTGATTATAAAAAAATAGGCAAACTCAATAGGTGATGTTAGTTCCTACCATGGCACTAACGGCAGGAGCAGCAGACCCATTTACTGCAGTCAGCATAACAAAGTCCAGAGCAATGACTGGTGCACGCTGTGTAGCAAGTGTTACCGGGTCCATGCAGGGAAAAAACATTTAATTGTAGATCTCAGGGGAACGACCATATTGTCTGTGCTTGACCTAAATCCCACTGCACAGAGCTCAGAGCAAAGTCAAAACTGACCTTTAGAAGCTTCTGGAGCAAATCCATTCCTGCCATGCCCAGGTTTCTGTCCCCTCTAATTTATCTGGTTTATGGAGGACAGGCATATTGGGAGACACGTTATATGAAATTGCTGGAAGGAAAAATTAAGACCAAAAAAATGGCTTGCTTGAGCCAATGAGAGTACCAAAAAGCCCTTACTGAATGGAGTTTTTCCTCTATAAACGATCTCTCATTCGAAGTCGGTCTCTGGCGGGGCAAAAGTCTGTCAACAAAGTATTTTTCTGAAATGAAGATGAGGGCAACACATTTTAAAATACCACACATAGGAATAAAGACCTGTTCTTCCAGGCTGAGGATGAAGTGGGTCACTGTATGCTTTGATTCACTGACTCGTGTCTCTTGTAATCACATAACATATGAGTGCAGTAAATGCAGAGATACCAGTCCTGTTGTTGGTGATGGCTGGGCCAGGATCCTGGCAATGGCTAGTTCTTGCCATACAAGAGACAGATTTGCCCACTGAATTGCCTGAAACCTAACAGGGGAGGATTACTTTTCAAGGTCAGATTCATACCCATTGAGTACTAAGCTTATTGTCTGCAATAGCGCCAAGTACTTCAGATGAACTATGGTGAAGCAACAAAATTGTCACTTAGCTTTGCATCTTCATTGCCTGGGATGGCCTTGCTGCTCCAGAGATGTGCTGGCAGGTCCCTAGGCCATCTACTCACCATCCACCTCAGAAAAAGAAAAGGCTTTTTGTATAACATAAAGGTGGGAGAAGGGGTGATACTGCTATTATCCAAGTTAAGGGAGTAACAGAGGTATGGAAATCAGGCAGTCAGTCTCCTAAGGCTCCTTGTCAATGGGAAGCAGAGAGAAAAAAGAAGGCTTTCTTCCTAATAGTGTCTTAAATGATGACCCTCTTCTCTGGAGTAATTTTGAGAAAAATNCCTAGAAGCCATCAAAGAGCTGGGCTGGTGTAGGTTGGATGTTGAGGAGAAGTTGTATTTTCCCATGCTGGGGAAGAAAAGAAGTGTACAGGTGGAAGACATAGAATTGTGTCAAGCAGAAGTGGATAACTGACAGAGACTAATTTATTAATTGTCTCCTTTGGATGCTCCTCTGGAGCATCAGAGGAGAGACAAACAGGTCTGTGACAGAGTCATGAGCTAAAGGAAGGGCAAAGAGGCAGTAATGTTTTTGTGGAAAGAGGGTGCTCCTTTTTTTGTTTTGTTTTGAGAAAATTAGTTGCTTTCGAGGTAAGTATATGAAAACACAAGGACCCAGTGGAACAGAAAGAAGAAAAAAATGTCAGAATATTACTGCCTCCTTGCTCTTATGCTACTGTTTATTACTGTCACTTCTCTCTGAAGGCCCCAAAGTAACCATATCTTCATCACCATAGATGTAGACATGATGCAAACTTCCTGTGCACAGAGATACATGGCTGTACGTAGGGTTGGACTCTGCTTCAGATAACACTCCCACTGTTAAAGTAGGACATGAAAGGGAACAGGCAGAGTTTCTGAAAGTCACATTTTAAATCAGTGGCAGAGCTAGGGACTGTATGGAGGTCTCTTCAATGCCAAACCAGCTCCCTACACAAAAAGGCTCTCCCCACTTCCCAAGGATGCTGTGCTGAGAATCCTGGGCATTTTCCTCCAAACCTGTGCTCAAGTGAGATTTATATCCCAGACAGAGACATTTAGTTTGCTCCTCAAACTTTTCAATGGTGCTTTGATCCAAACTTTTTAGACTGTATTAGAAGGTCTAGGGTATTGATTAATTATCATTAATTCCTTTTCTTTTTCCTTGTCACAGCTTTCACAGATTTATGAGGTTAAGGAGCAAGAAGCTAATTAAATAATCTGACTGGTTGAACATCTGTTGAAACGTAATAATAACTTCTGAAGCCAACGTTCCTGACTAGCTATTAATTCTGATTTAAAAATTAGAGGCAGGGTTTTACCACAAAAAAACCCAAGAAAACAAAACAAAAAGCCTACCACCATTTTGGGCTCAGAGTGAACTCTCAGCCTCCCTTTGAAGTCTTTTCCATCCACTTCCACCTTCAACACCTTCCAGTCCACGACCCAAGTGTCCCTTTTAGGCTTCCTCGCAGTCAGAGGTCCTAATGCAAGCCAGGTGGTCTTTAGGGGAGGTTCAGTCCAGTTTGCAGATTGGTGGTGTGCAGCAGCTACAACCAGAAATTCAGACTCAAACATGATGGAGCTTAACTGCATGCTGAGATCCACCTTAGCCCAAACCAGAAACTAATGTACAACCTTACGTTAGTGATTTAAGTAAGTCCAAACAGCCATTTAAGTAAGGAACTAAGCCTTTTCTTCAATTCCATCTTGCCTTCCAACCCCACGGACCATATAAAGGGTGCTTGAGGAGCAGCCTTGGACTAACTCAGGAGTTCCTAAGCCCAGAAACTTCCACTGGACTGACATACAGGATCTTGGTTCTCAGCCTAACATAGTCTGGCCTAATTTGCTTAGACCTTGCATTGTCTTCAGACCTTGCTCTCAAAATAACTTTGTGCAAAATTCCTCAATGGAATAGGTAAATAAATAAATTAGATCAATTCCCTCCCACTACTCAGGATCAGTTAATGTTTGGAGGCTGATGAAAATATCTTGAATGAATAAATAATTTGCAGTGGTTCTTAAATCCTCCTCCTCTGCTGGCAAGGTGTGGGGGTTGTGGGACTCATGTGAGTGTTCACGCGGAGCGGGCGTGTGCCCCGAGGCCTATAGCGGTTAATGACGGACCCACAGTGAATGTGCCCGCTGATGCCACAAACTATCTCCAGGCTCTCCTGCACCAAAGCCACAGGAGTGCATGTGTTTGTCCTTTCTGTGACTTTTCCTTTTAGAAATAGACAAATTGTTCATACTGTAAATACTGTTCATATTGTAAATTGTTCGTAGTCCCAAAGTGCAACAGGTGGAGGGGGGTGAAGCTTAGGCTTCACTGCATAACCTACAAAAGGAAGGGAAGCTTTATACAAAAACCAAAGAGGAAAGTCCCTCAGCATCTTATAACAGGGTTCAGATCTCTAGCAGCCTGTAGAGTGGAACTGACAGGAACATTTCAAGGTTAAAAAAAAGATTAAAAACACCGTCTCACAGGTATTCCTAACAGTATCTCAGATTATTCCAAGTGTAGGCCATATTATTAAGCAGTAAGGTCCAGAGCCACAGATGGATTTAGACTCCCAAACTTGCCTACAATAAGATTTAGATACTTTATCACACGCATGCTGTGGAGCAGAGCTCTTGAGGTAACAGAACTGTTTCTCCTTCTCCTGGCAGCACTGTCTGTCCCTGAGCATCCCAGTGGCGTGTTATGGCTCTCAGTCCTTCCCCATCCTTGTGGACTCTCAGGAGACCCGGAACCACTCAGAAATGATGGGGTGTGTGCATGCTGGGACACCAGAAGTGCAGCCAAACATTTCCACATCTGGCAACAAGAGATGCTGCCCAGGTTGACTTTGCCTTATCTTGGTTGTCAGATGGTCTCACTTTCATTTTCACCACCTCTTCTCCTTAAAACTCTTCTAATTTCCCTGGTTTCTCTGAGGGTCTCTTCAGGGGATGTTCATTTCGAAAAGACAAGGACAGGTAGCTAAATCCCTTGTGTGAGCCCAGCCAATTGCCTTAGTTCTTGATGGCCCACCTATATAGCTCCCTGTAAAAGCTTATCCTTGCCTCCCATACTAGGAAATTATTTTAACTCATTACCTCACTCAGCATATGGTCCGATTAACATTAAGGAAAGAGGAGTCAGTCCCATGAACTGACAAATATTGCACAGCATTTTGTAATTCCATCTTCCTGCCCATTCCCCACTGACCTCTTCGGGCCCATTTTCCCTACATCTTGCATCAGGAGCCACTTCTTTTTCACAGCATCCATCCAACCCTTTGAATACGATTACGTGCAACCCTGAGTTGAGCTGTGAAAATGGCCTACAAATCCTGCCTGAACCATCACTCACCCACCACTGCTCTACAAGGAACCTCGGTGCTTAACACTGGGCCTTCAGTAGGGAAGCAGCTGCTTAAAGCTTGAAATTCAAGGCTGAGCCTCAGGACGTGGGAGCAGAGATGACCCTATCTTATATATACTGGATGTGCTACATCTCCTGTTGATTCAGTTGATCCAGCCTGAGACTTTAGAAATTTCCCATGCTAAAACTATTAAATGATTAAACATCCATGTCCCTCTCACTGTGCATGCTGGTCAGGCACAGGCTCTCAGCCAGAGCGGTCCACCTCTGTTCTTCCACACTCTGTTTCACATCTGGTTTCCAGGTTTTCTCTCCTTTTTGCCTTCCAGGTTCATGTAACCAACATAGGATTTTTAAAAGCACACATCATCATAACCCTTCTGTTTCATTTAATAAACATCCTCCTCCTTCCTCCCCACTATGTCCCTGTATGTGGGTTTTTTATTATTTGTAGTATTAATATCTCCCCTAAATTTTGGCCTGAAAACTGTTTGACATTCACAATGAGGCATTAAAAAGGATTTATTCTGTCCTTGAAGTAGGCATGTAACTCCTGTTAATGTGAGAGCTCGGACTGGTGTAAATCAAGGCTAAATTCACCGATGTCAGTGGGCCTGCACAGGTAGAACTAGCATAAAGCCATGGTGAAGCAAATTCTTTTGTATTATCACAGGTAAAATCCGAACAACAAACACCACAATTACCTTCTGTCTTGTCTCTACCTGCACAACTGCATTAAAAATATAGTCAAGAGGCCTACTAATAATAAATGCTCTGAAATTCAGGAACAAACTTTTTTTTGTTTTGCAAGGACAAACCTTTCTCTTCTGCTCACACACAGACTAGTCTCATGAAACAGTTCACACTGAGCAATCATTCCCTCTTCCAAGACCCAAAATAAACCCATCTCTATGGGCTCATGTAGAAACATCAGCAGACTTGTTTAATTAATGTTTCAGGGTCAAGGGAAAAATGTATAGATAAATATATTCAAAGGCTTTGAAAGCTTTGTGGCAGCAGTCCAACACTGCTTTCTTTGCCTTTGCTTACTGTCTTAGAGAAAAAAAGCAGCCCATAAAGATTAGAAAAGTGATCTGTCTCTGGGTCTGGGGTTCCTGTCACCTGTCAGTCCTCTGATGTAGCACCATGATGTATGACAGCAGACCAGCACTCAAGTGATGTATTACAATAATGTCAGTAATGCAGTGGTGCTTGATAGTGCTCAATAACCAGAGTACTTCACTGAGGAGAGGGCCAAGGAAAAAGGAAGACCTGGGCAGAACGCAAATCCAGTTAAGCGCTGCCTCACCCTGTTGAAGTGCGTGGTGCCATGAGTTCTGGATGGGAAATGTCTCATTTATCCCCAGAACAAGGACTGGAAGTTGGGCAGCAGCATTCACGGGGACGTAACTGGAGCACAAGTCCTCCTCCCTTGGGCTAATTCTCTGGGGCATGAGAACTTGTATTTCTGGTTATACCAAGGCCTGGACTGAACCAAGGGAAAGAGGTTCCTCTCCTACCTTGGCAAGGCTGGGCACACTCCTGGTTTGGCACAACCATGAGAATTTCGTAATGTAGCAAACAATGCTTACATTGCCTTTAATAAAGGGACTAATAAGTCCACCCGTCACAGAAAAACAGCTGGATTCAGGCAAATATTGAGCTACTGCTCTTGTTTCCAGACTATGATGAAGGCTGATGTTTAAGTGCCTGTGTTTGACTTCACAGCTGCACTTAGCTGGGTTTCTACACATAGTCAATTACTGGGTCTCAGTGGTAGCTCATTAAGCCACAGTAATTTCACCATTTGTGCTTGTCTGTTCATAACTTGTATTTCAGGATTCTATGAACAGAAGTGCTATACTGGCATTGCTGTAAAGAGGGCCAGACCCAAAGATTTCAAAAGCTGCGAGGTCTTCTATGATGTCGGAGGTCTCTCACATCACTCTCGGAGATAGCCAACCTAGTCCTTCGTTAACTGAACTTTTCAGCTTACTGACATAAATGAAAAACAGAAACAACTGATCATTGATTATAAAAGGGAGAATAAACAGNTTCCACCAGTGACCAGTAGTGGACACCTGGGAAAGAGCACAGAAGGAAACAGCCATGGAGAGATGCTTCCCTGGTAACTCTCCCACACTCCAGAAATCTGCAGTTTATGGACCTCCAGAGCTAAAGGAAAGGGGTGTGAGTGTGTGTGTATGCACACCCATGGAGGGAGATGGCTGATGCATGTCCAGAAACACAT
>WAAD01018848.1:114874-127522 GCA_013389945.1 Fregata magnificens
GGGGGGGGATGGGGGGGGGAGTGGCGCTTGGGCACTCCACAGCTTCTTCCAGACTAAAGTCTGTTAGATGGAAGCATGGGATTTACAGGGCCTTCTCTGCATAAGCAGGTAGTTCTCCCCTCATATTTACCTCTGGGGCTCCAAAGAGAATCAGCCTGCGGGATGGAAAGGCAAGGAGATAATTATTTTTGGAGTAAGAAAGAAGGAGAGGTAGTTTTCTTATCTTTTATCTTAAAAGTCCTGCTTTATAACATTTCTCTGCTCACCCTCCATGTGCTTTGTATGACCCTGAATGACAGATAGGGTTGGAGGGCTAGATATGGCAAGGGAAGTTCAGTGAAGACATAGCAGACTTCGCCACAAGGAAATCTGAGAAGAACAAGGACTGAAAGAGCAGCCGGGGTAACTCTGATGTACAAAAATACATTTATTTTCAACAATTTCAAAACCACTGCCTTTTTTACAGTAGAAATATTCAAATGGAACAATAAAACCAAGAACAGTATATATATATGTATATATATGACTCATGCATTTGTATTACTGTGTTTAATACAGGTATTGCAATTGTCTGCCTCATTTAATCCTTGAAAACCATGGTGGTGGTTTGGGTTTAATGCACGGTCCGACATCATCAGAAGGGATGTGAGGATTCTCATTTGGTTTGTCAGACCTGGAATGTGTGTGGGAGCTGATTGAAGGGAAAGGGAGAGAACAGGACATCTTTGTACATCCCTGAAACCAAAGCTTAGTCCAGAAGAAAACGCACACTCTCCTGCACACGATCTTCCTGATGGCAGCTGTAACTGAAAAACTCCCCAGTCACTCCAGCCTCATCTCCGATCCTTCCAGGCTTAGTGTTGGGGCTCTCAAGCACAGGTTAAACTAAGTAGAGGATCTGTCGGGTGTTTACATCAGATTGACAGCCATACAGAGTCAAAAGCTGCATCTAGTCTCCAGGTCTCATGCATTATTCCTAAATTACAGCTAATACAGCAGAATCCATCATGGGGGGAAAGGCTGGCAGTGATAGAGGGCACCGACCCAGTCTCTTGCTCTCTCTTTCTTTTCCTCTTTATACACAACTACAGTGTGGGAGCTATTTACGTTCTACTCATGGCACTGGCTCTTTCCCTCCTTAATCAGGTAAATAATCATCTACAGCTTCAAGGATTTCCATTACATTTTCCTCAGGAGTAAAACTTGCATGGGAAAAAACCCCCAGTGACATCCCCAAGTTGATATTTCCCAGCAGGAGATACACAAATAAAAGTGGCCAATACTGCAGTCTGTGCCAGTGCCGCAGCTCAGTACCTTCCAAAAAAGATGGGTAGTGCTGGCTGCCCAATCCAAACCTTACAGAAGTGTAATGGACAGATACAGCCCTGGGTAACCCACTGGGATGCAGTAGTTACCCTTCTAGTATCCTAAGAGAACAGCTTTCAGTCATGAACACAAACTTTTTTCAGCTGCCATCAGCCATGGTTGTGCCCTAATGCAGGAGGTATGATCTGGCAAATGTGGTCCCATAAACATCCTGGGGAGCTCTTTCCAAATGTGCACGGAGCACACACTGGTGCAGACAGCAGTGTGATAAACTACCCTGCGAGGTAGTTATACCCACTAAGCCTCATGGAACATGAAGTTTGAGCCAGCTCAAGAATCAGGCAGGTTTTTTGACATTTAATCTTGGCTCCATGGATTTTGCTTGTTTGCTTTGTAGTGCCTTTAGGATAATTTTAGATTGAAAATGGCTTTCTGGACAGATGATTCTCCAAAAATTAACTGTATCATTCAGAAACTTCTCAGCCTTCATTGAGATTAAATTTCTTTTTGAGAAGTGAAAATGTTTCCATTTTTTTCAGCAGCTTACTCCCAGTTTTTTCTCCTTGTTTCCTCCTATCTGTTATGAAATATTTAACAGCCATCTTTCATAAAGGGAAAAATTGTAAAAAAAATTGTAAAAAATTGTGAAAAGAAATTGTGAAAACTGTAATCCCCTTTCTTTTTAAATCAACATGAGATCAAACCTGTGAAAAACCTAGAAAACTCCAAACAACAATGAACGTTTTCACTTCATTCCCTGGTTTATAAAATAAAAAGTTAATATGGAAAATAATTAGTATTTCGCATTCAGTCCTCTGCAGCAGCTCACAAAAGCAGTCCCTCAAATCCTAATGATCAGCAAAGACTGAGATCAGCCCACAATTCAGCTCAAGGCCCCCAGGACCATCGTTTATGTACATCCCTCTCACCTATACCCAAATGGGAAGCTATGACCTTGTGCTAACAGTGTTATCACCAGACTGGGCCATTACTGTAAACTACTTTGGTGTTTCAGTAGAACAGAGACAGTAATGCAACAGTTTATGCACATGTGATGGATGGAAACTCAAGGTTAAATAGAATAACACAGCCATCACTCTCCAGCTTGTATTAGGAACTAGAGCAGAAAAGTGAGGGAGGAAACAGAAAAATATTATGTTTAAATCAACAGAAAAGGCCCACAAGCCTGACTGAAATGGAGGAGCAGAAGAATTGAGAACATTTAGCTTTAGTACTTCACACAAAACAGTATTTCCCTACATTTTGGTTTTACAATTTTAATCTTGAAATACCTCCTGTGTTTTTCTGCAAAACTGTGTTTAACGACTTTTCTCTCCACCGGCAGACCCATCAGGATCATAATCTTTGAAAGACATTCCAGCCCATTAACAGAGTGAACACATGTAGCTGAGGCTGGTTTGTAGCCAGCTGGCATGTTGCAATGCAGAGAGGTAGCAAGTAACACCTAAATTCTAGCCATCTCCTCATTTCAGTCCAGATATATTAAAGGTGATGTGGAGTTCTGTATCCAGATCCTAAAAAATGGTAACAAACATTGTCACCTAGCCTCATTTCTGCCTCCTGTTACTATGCAAGCACTAGAACATCTTCCCAAACATGCCTCCAGTCTTCCTTCTGCTCCTGCTGGGTCTTATAACTCAATACTCTGCAGAATAAGGTCCATTTTTAACACCAGCAACTCAAGAAAAATGGATAAAAGTAGCTCACCACTAAGTCAACCTCCTGCCCCAAAACTCCACTGTTGCTAGGGCCTATCCTCAACTCAGTGTGCTAGAAGATTCCTAAAGAGCTTTTTCACTACCTTTTCTTCATTAACATGCCTGTTCTAATCAGAAAGCACCAACCCACCATGCAGAAATTACTCTGATGACATTTCCATCCAAAATTGGAAGCAGGCATTCGCTTCTCTCGTTCTGCAGCACTCATAAGACAGACCTTTCCTAGCTCACTTATGCAGGTCTGAGCCTGCATCCCTCTCTCCAAAGAGCAGTCCTTAATCACCTGCATCATGTTCAGCCAAAATATACTACTCTTACACATCCTGAAAAGCACTTTACTTCACCAACTTAACTGCTAAAAGCATGACCTCTCACTGGGAATAAAACTACGGCAACCTGGCCCACTGTTGAGTTGAGGTTGTACTGGGTGCTGCAAGCACACTCATATTTGCCCACACTGAGATGGTGATCATTTCATGTTTGTTTTCCTCATTTCCCCTAATGGAAGTCATCAAGATCCTTCTCAGAAGTGGACAACAGTGACAGAGGCATATAGATGATGAACGTCATTAAAATATTCATGAAAGGCTCATAGTCTGTCCTGCTAATATCTTTTTCTGCTCCATCATAGGAAATGATACTATATATATAAAAAAGAAGGGTTGCAGTTATACACAGAGAAATAAACTATGCTGTTTATAAAGAGCAGTGTCAGATTGAAATATGACAGACAACTGGAACACGCTTGGAACCAAAGCGTGATTCAAGTGCTCACCGCGGTCCCTCGTTGGCTGGCGTGTACGAGCGCGTGCACGTGTGTGTGTGTACGCGTGTGCGTGCATGTGTGTAGGTGGTTCAGGTTTTGTTTTAAACTTATCTTCTTTTACTAAACATTAAATTATTTCCCAAGAAATAAAAAGCTATGTACATTGTAATTATCTACAGTAGGCCTTCGGCATCCTCGCTATTCACATGCACGGGGTTTGGGCTGCATTCATAAACTCAGGCATGCTCCTTCATTGCTGGTGGTGCTGACTCCTCCAGCCAATCTACAGTCCAAGGAACACTGACGTGTGTTTGCTCTGATTTTTTTTTTTCCTTTCTCAGCAGTCAACAGTGCCAGAGCGTGACTGAAATTAAAAGCAATTAAAAGAGGCAAGATCCTGCAAAAAGCTGAGACATGCACGTCATTGGAAAGCGAGGGCTGTTGCCATGTTGCAGAGCCTGGTCCAACAACGCAGCCTGAGCCCTCTGGCAGGATGAAGTAGCTGATTCATGACTTATTTTGAAAAGGGCTGAAAAGGGACAATTTACCTACAACATGTTGCCTAAGGTACTATACCTACCTGTTGGATTTGAATACTTAATTCCCATTCTGTATTTAACAGGAGGCTGGCATTCAAATCCCATTGCACACTTGACTCATTCTTTGCTTTTTCTTTCTAATCTGATGAGTATTTCCTAAATATGAAGAACCCCTGCTATTTATGAATGCAGCCCTGGTAAACAGAAAAAGCCCACCCTATCCCCTCCCAAATGATAATAATGACATATAACTCTTTCTTTTTTCATAATAATAATTATAACAATAATAGTTACAAATAAAAAGTCAGAAATATTGTAGACCAAGTGGATTCTCAGTATTAAACACTAGTGCAGTTGGGGATTTCCTTTGTGCTTTCACTGTTGGCAATTGTTGAGATGCTTCCTGTGGAGGAGAAAATGGAGAACAGAGTCAGTGCAGTGGCTTCAACAGTTTGGTCTACATTGCTTCTCACTCCTCCTTAGGATGTGCTTGTGTACGTGTAAAGACACAAAAGGTTCTTAAAAGTAACACATCCTTTTTTGTATTTGCAATAAGCATGGAGCATGCAAAAAACCTGTTACTACAGCTCAGCTGACCAGCAGTAAACTCCTTAAGGTATTAGGGTTATATTCACTTGTAATGATAGCACACCAACAGTGTAAGCTTGGCTTAGCTGATTCTTCTGAGGGTTCAGGGAATTTGGGACTCCTCCACAGGAGAGGCAGGGTCATGAGCAAGCACAGCTGTGAGCCACAGCCATTACTAACTCCTATATACCTATTGCTGTTTCCAGGTTCCTACCCTGGTCATGTAACACTGAGAAAAGCTGAAAAACTGTAAGAAAAACTCCTTGTTACCATGTTGCAGAGATGTATTTTTTCCCTATCTTAGTGCCTCAGGCTCTGCTTGTACCTGGGGTCACAGTCGCTGCCTCTCCTAATACCCCAATGACCAACATCCTCACCCAGACTGTGAAACAAGCTCCAGCCGAAGGCTGTCTCTCACCCATCACTCGCGTGTCCAGCTCTTTGTCCATCAGCTCCTCAGGGTCTGTGAACTCACTCAGAGTGATTTTGGGGGCATTTTCACTTTGGCTGACAGAGCCAATCATTTCCTGCTCCTTGTCATGCTGAACTTGGGCATAGATGTTAATCCAAGGGATTTTCCTGCACAGGAAAGGAAAATGAGAGGTTATATTTCATAACACAGGGATCCTTGGCATGTCATTGATTAATCAGACCAATTAAACTGAGACCAATCCCACAAATGCAGCACTGGCAGTGATGCAAAGTGTCAGCTCTCAGAATGGTGAAAGCACCACAGTGATGTTCAGCTCTGAAAGTGCCATTAGCATCCAATAATTCCAACACCAATCTAAAGCTACCCCAAATCTCAGGCCACTGCCTTCCTATCATGTGCCCAAAGGCTCCTCCAGCTGTAAACTTAAATGTTCTGGTCCTGCCCTTTTAAATAAGAAGTTGTGCACACAGCGGACACTGCGCACCCAGCTCAGAGAGCAGCAATCAACTGAGCGCAATCAGCTGCAATTGCCAACTCTGTCAGTATTTGTTACATGATCAACGGTGCATTGGAAACCAAAAGTAAAAATCAATTTGAGCACTACTATCAACCAAGAAAAGAATTGCTAGGCTTGTTTCTATTGGCAGGCCCACACCGACTCAGTAGGAATTGCCACATCAGAAGAAGTTATAAAGAATTGGTCCTGCCTCAGAGTACAGAAAGGACTTGGACCTCATAACACCCACCCAAAGTCTATTTGTTACAATTCCATTGCAAAAACAGTTTGCCATGCTACAGATCATACAAGTTTGCAGGGACTTATTTTCCCTTGCTGCTCAGGAAGCCAAGAAAGTGAAGAGATTATTTCTTCTTCCTTCTTGCAAAAGAAGTTAACTTGGACTGCTAGAATGATATCCTTGAAAACCAGTTAGTTAGACAGATAGTTAGATGGGCCTAGACAGATAGTTAGACAGTAATCCCTGGAGGAATGCAAGTTTAAAATGAGAGAACTGAAAAGTAATGTGTTAAGCATCGTGGGAGTTGCTAGGATTATCTGTGTGTAGTTGCCTGTTGAAAGGTGACTGACTGTTTTTTCTAATGCCCTTAAAAGGACTATGTGCCATGCAGTCCACACTGCTAAAATAAGGAAAACTCAGAGAATTTTTTCAGTTCCTTAAAGCACACAGGAGAGAGAAAGAAGATGTGTTCAAAAGAGGCTATATAAAATGCCATCTCTTTATGCTAACCTATCTGCTGTTGGATATGTCAGAGATTGAAAGCAGTGGAAATTGCCTCAACCCTCATGAATTCAATAGATCTATGCTGATTTTACCCCAGTGAAGTTCTGGCCTCAAACGACTTGTGCTGTTGGCTTGATTTGGCATTCTGTTCTTATCCAGCAGCAAGTCAGGACATATTTGGAATGTTTAGCAGCAGTTAATGAACCTCATGTTCTTCTCCCTTTCTCCTACCCTCTCTTTCGAACCTTCAGACATGCCTTACAGATCACTAGAAGACATAAGTACTACACAGGGAATACACACATTGGATGAGAGAGGACAAGTGCATTCCCATAGGATTTAAGTGCCCAGAATACATCTGGAGGTGAGTAGAGATGTGGACACAAGAACACGCCTGGAGATACTGGAAGACTTAGTTTTGCTTTCAAACAATGCAATGGTAGAGAACTGACAGTCTTCGACCTTTGAGAGGAAAGGTGAGAAAAGCTCTTTAAAATTGTGAGGCAGAGAGCCTCCAGGTACTTCAGAGAGTTAAGAGAAAAAAGAAACTGAGATGGCTGTACATATACGCATCCAAACACACATATCTAACCCTGCTTTGCCTCCCAGCACAGACACAGGTGTCAACAACATCCCACCGCTCATCTCTGAACACACGCACATACATACACACTCCTGTACTCCTGTCCCAGGACACACACACACTGACTGCCCCATTGCCCCACTACTACTCATCACCCATACACACATAGTATTGACCTGCTATATGCTCAATCTCCCAGAAAAGAAACAACCTTTTTACAGATTATTTCCCTACTTTTCCCCTTCCTTCCTTTTCCACCCAGACCTCCTCAGCAAGCATCTCTCTGGCAGCAGTGTTTAACATGCCTGCTGAGTCTATAACTTGATGGAGTCATAATAAGGAGTCCATGTGCAAACAAGCAAAGCACCGATTCTGTAAATTTGTAGAATTAAAAATTCATGCAGGCCCATGCTCTCCCCACAACCTTCTCCTGTAAGCAGCAGTTCTGTATTCAGGCTGGGATCGCCGTTAATCAGAAAAGTACATATTGCTAATGGACCTCTGCATCACTAGCTAGAGGAAAGCTTTTGTTTTCACCTCCTTTTTCCATTAAGAATTGTTGCATGCTCTCATTTCTGATCCATTGAGCCAGAAGTTTTACACAGAGCTGAAAAGTTGCTTTCTGTTCTGAAAAATCAAGCTGAGGACACTCTGGGTATCTGACTTAATCCTAAACTTTGTCAGTTTGACCAGGGTTTGTCCTCTTTGGGACAGAGCAGATAAGACGGGACAGCAAGTTGATGAGCTTTGGGCTAAACAAAACTGATGCTTTAACCACCTTTCCCCTCACTCCCAATCTGTAATGCATTCAATTTTCAGACAGATTTTAACAAGGCAGGGTCTTCCGAGCCCTGGAGCACAGCACAAGGCTGATGGCTGCTATGCTCAATGCTCAGGATGCTTAAGTAGTACAAGGGTCAGTTTTATGAGCTGTAGTAGCACAACATGACCTGGAGACTGCCAAAGGAAAGTGGATTACCAAGCTCGTTACTGCTCTCTGGCAGCCAGAATACACAGATCCTTCTTCCCCGTAACTGATCCCTGACCACAGAGCAAAGACATTAGGCCAAACCTAAGAAACCATCTCACCAAGACACAAAGGAAAGCACATCTTACAAAGGGTTGTATCTACATCTTGACATATCTCCCAGAGAGATTTCTTTGCCCTCCTCATCCTACATCTGGGAGTGAGATAAATCACCAGCTGCCTCTCCAGCACATTATTAAACCAATGCCTTAAACAAATCCCATGTCCCGATCCCCATTCACCTGGGAAGCTGTATTCCACCTTCACAGAAGCAACAAGCAAGGCGCACTGAAGGCCTGGAAATCTGCACCTGAGCAGACTCACACACATAGGTTCTCTGAAAATTGTCCTGGACCACTGAAGTCAGTGGGAGCTTGGTAACAGATCTTGATGTGCACAGGATCAAGCACTAGAAGCAGTGTCACTCACTGATTTTGACAACGCTTAATGCAAGAAGTTAGAAATGAGGGGAGCTTTAAACCTGGAGACTAGGATACATGCCTGTCTTATCATTCCATTTTGAATATTGTCTGTATCCCTCTAAGATCATTAGAGAGTACTAGTCTTATCTTGGGCTGCAGAAAAGCTGAAGAGAAAGATATAGCTGCAATCTGGACAGGAAAAGCTCTAGCTTCCCAGTTTGGACAAACTACTCGTGTCCAGAATTTTTTTTTTTTTTTTTTTTTTTTAAAGTCAGACTCAGCTTATGCTTCTAATACAATATTTTGCTACTGGGCAGGATCTGGGCACATAGACCATTTAACACAGTAAGTACTGTACTGAATGCAAAGTTCCTCCTAAGGAGCTCCATCTGCCTAAAATATATTCTCATAAGGCAGCCCTTCAGCAAAGAGGCCATTCTTATCCCACATTTTGTTTCATAGCTTGCAGCAGCAAAGTGCCATGGGCCACCACAGGTCCTGCCTGCTGCCTGGAAGCAAAAGGTTTATATTAACATCTGGCAAAGAAAATCTCAGCACAGATTCCTGAAGGCATTTTGATGCTTACCACAAACCTTTCTGGCTTAGAGTCTCCCTCCCTTAACATAACTACACCTGTTCCTCTGCAAGACTAAACTATTCACTTTGCAACATACAAACAAGATACTCTTGCACTAAGGCAATTGGCCAGATGGATATAAGACATCCATCATCTGATTTTTGACTAAGTCTGCATTGCGTAGCTCAGTGAGCACACAGGGTTCCCACTTCTGGTCTGTGGTTCAAACAAATCTGCTGAAGCAGGTCACAGCTTGATTTTCTGAGCTCTTGGTGAGCTTTCAGAGCACCAGGTTTGTGGTGGAAGGGCAGTAGATGATCTTCTCTCTATATATGAGAAATAGGGAACTATATTGATCCAAGCCTTTGGCCAGCATAACTCGCTCTACATCTGCAATCCAGGCACTGCTCTGCCTAGATTGCCTGTAAACCACCCAGTGTCTCCTTCTCCCATCCCCCAAAGTTTCTCAACTTACCTCTTGAATTTGTAGATTAAAAAAACAGCCAAGCCTACAAAGACCACAGACAACAACATCAGCATCGCCGAACTGCTATGACCCGTGCTGGAATCAACAAGGGGTGCTGCAGGAGGAAAGGCAGAGCATTACATTTACAAGATATTATCAAGGAACATATAACTACCAGGGAGTTGAGGTCAACTCTGTCTTTGCCACATCTGCTTTATCACCATTGCATGGCGCATGCTGTTTTCAGCAAGACCAATCAGTAGGAAACAAATTGACTCTCTTGTCCTTTGAAAGCCAAGCTCCTTTTTCAAGAGAGTGCAGTCTAACATCTCCTAGTGAAAAGGCACAGCAAGCCATGCTTAGCTGAACGGCTGATCACTCCTGTGTGTGTTAACGCTCTGGGCTATTTCTTTTCAGGCTTTTCAGGGACTGAAGTGGAAATGAAATTTGTGAGGTGTGGCTTAATGCATGCCTATTCCCCTCTGAAGAAGCTACCTCAGAGCATCCATGAACAGCATGACTCCCGTCTTCCAAGGACATGTGTCTGTCTCATGTGACAGGGATCTGGTCTTGTGAGAAGCAACAAGGCTCATCCTGGACCTTACAGACTTTTTAATTGAGTCAGTTTTCATAATGTGGAGGAGCCCAAAGCAATAATCTTGAACCCAAGCACGCACTACATTATAACATTTTTGAGATTTGATCCATCCATCCTTGACATTTTGGGTAGGCTAAATAAAGTGTATTACTATACCTTGTTTATGCAGCTATTCCCACAGCTCATTGGAGCAGACCATCTTAATGGCCTGAGCACTGTGCTGAGAATCAAGAGTCTGATGACAAGTCTCTAATGATGTGCAAATGATTATAAGTAGCAGCTGAGTGTTTCTCACTCTGCATAAATATTTGGTTTTGGTTTTTTACTGTTCTCTATTCTTTTTCTGTCACCCAGAAGACGGGAACAAAGTCTATGCAAATAGAGTCACTTCTGGTTCCATCACCAAATTTTCACACCTAAGAGTCCGATCCTGCCAGTATTCTGCTTCTACTACTTCTGCAGACTCTTTCATGGAAAAGAACTGACTGTCATTTCACCTGAGTCAAAATATTATGGGAATGGTCATGAAACAAATACAGCACCTCCTCTGAGGGGGGTGCAAGAATAGTTGAGCACTGTAAGCTAAATCCACACTTTGCAGTGTCTTACTAGAACAAACCGAGATTCTGAATCTGGAGACTGCAGATATTTGGATCTCATTCCCAGTTTTGCAAATTAACTCATTCCAGCCTACTCCTATTAACGCCTGACTCTCATCCTCAAACAACAGTCAGAGAGTGAAGGCAAAAAGGCATTATGTGTGGCATAGGTCATGACCCTTGGTTTAGCCCAGCTCTTGACTCTCTGAGAGTCTCATGTAAAAAGAAGCTGAAGTCTGTTATCCTGGCACATGAATCCCAATCTTTTGGAGGGGCTATCAGCAATGTCACATGCACAAGATCCTACATTTCAGACAACTGCAAGGGCAGTCATAAAAAGCAAGGGCAAAAATAAATCCATCATCTCCTCTGTAGTCATCACTGTCTCAGCAATAGCTGAGAGCTTCACGCTAGGCTGGCTGAAATTCTCAGCAGTAGCTGAGAGCTTCACACTAGGGTGGTTTAAAGCAAAGGGGGTGATGAAGCTTAAAGTGACTATTCATTACTCTGCAAAAATGTAGAAAGATAGCATTGAAATTTAAATAAGTTCTAATTTGTAGAAGTCAATATTCAGGCACATATTCCCTGTAAGAGGCCTAGATCTTCTTTTCATGAGTACTTTGCCCCTATAAAGCTTCTTGGCTAGTCATAACATTAACAAGCCCTTTGCAATAAGGATTTGATCCAATATCCATGAAAGTTAGTAATACTCCCACTGAATTCCACAGGTGCCCAATGAGGGCTTAATAGAACACCATTCACCTGATTTTCTAAAACACTTGAAAAACACCAATGTGCTAGTTAATTAAGCCATGGGGAACTCTTAAAAGGTACTTTTAACACTTGTACAAACTGGTGCATGAAGATGCCGCTGCTGGATTCTGTTTTTAACGCTTCCTGCTTCTAGCTTCTACCACAGACAATGTCTCAATGCAATCAGTCCTACGTATTCCAGTAGCACATACCAAACTGTGAGTGCTCTGATGTAGACTGGTTCTCCTGGAGTTGTCTGAAGCCTCAAGAGAACCACAGCTGTGCATTTGACTCCACACTCACCTAATGTTAACTGAGTAACATACACAATGACTTCAACACCAGGCTTCAGTTCAAACTGGACCAGGTTCTGGTTGAGAGCATTAAAAAGGATTTCTACCACCTGATGAAATAAGAGACACAGGTAGTTACAATATAGCAGACAGCAAGCTCTGGAGAACATGCAGGAATGCATGTAGCCTATGAATAGTGACTAACATCTCTTACTGGCTTCAGGAAGAGACGGGAGGTGAGAGACTGAGGAAGTAGAGAGAAACACGTACATGTTCTTTAGACAGAACTGCGTGTATTGCATGCAAGTGTCCCTACAGGACTTCTGAGACTCACAGAGTATGTCATTATATCTCTCCTGGGAAATAAATGAAGAAAGTTCGCAGTTTTTTTTTTTTTCTTTTTTTGAGGGGTAGGGGAGGAGGGAAAAGAACTAAGGATCATAGAATCATAGAATCACAGAATCATTAAGGTTGGAAAAGACCTCTAAGATCATATGGATATAAGTCCAACCGTCAACCCAACAGCACCATGCCTCCTAAACCAGGCCCTGGAGTGCCACGTCTATACCTTTTTTGAACGCCTCCAGGGTTGACGACTCCACCACCTCTCTGGGCAGCCTGTTCCAATGCTTAACCACTCTTTCAGTAAAGAAAATCTTCCTGATGTCCAATCTAAACCTCCCCTGATGCAACTTCAG
>WAAD01018848.1:128754-147396 GCA_013389945.1 Fregata magnificens
AATAGAGGATGGAGTCCACTAGAAGATGGAGATCTTTCACCCTCCACAATGTCCTGTGAATTTGATTTAATGCACTTGGAAATCACTGACATACTGGCCTTTCATTGGTGGATGATGGAACTGAGTTAGGTAGTCTGGCTTAGTAACACTTCTTTCCTCACACTGATTCAGGATAATCCTAGTCATGTAGCTCCTGTTTAAATAGGCTGTTGGGGATGAGACAATCCAGTTTTGAAGATTTATGGCAAACTTGCCATATTTGTCCTTCATTTAGAAGAGGGGCCTTGGACTGGAGTTTACTCATGGCTCAGCAACCCAGCTATGATGTGTTATTTGGTTGCCTCAGAGCACATACTTGGCATGCCACGCTGGAGCCGGAGTTTGTTAATCGTCTGCTGGTCTCCCTAGAGTAGTTCTGATGGTCAGGGCATAGGTACTGAGTAGTTTTTATGGCCTACTCTCCAGGGCAGAGCTCCTCAAGCAGAAGCCAACAACAGGTGCCAAGTACACCTGAGCATACCATCAAATAAAATTAGAGCACTAGAGCTTCAGGCCTCACGGTCAGCCAGTCAGAAACCTAATCTGAGATGTCTGCATAATACTGGTATATGAAATATTGATGCAACACCTTGTTCGGAGGGAATTCTAATATGGGTAGATCCTACTGAACAGGATGGAAATGACTCCAAGAAAATCCTTCCAAAAAGCCTTCCAAACCTTCCTACCACATTGCATCTCTTCTGCACACTCACCACCATAAACTTAAGCGGCCAGCTTTACTAGCTTCGTAGGACAAAGGTACTAGTCAGAGGGGACTGACTTTGCTCAGTGAGTGACAAGAGCTTCCACAGAATTCAGGAGTCCTCTAAATTATTTAATGTTACATCACAGAAGAGTTAGTCCTCCAAGAGTTACTTGGAGATGGGCTCACACATAGCTTGCACGCAGTAAAAATGGTGCATACAAGAACATTAGCTAGAGCTAAGCAGCCTTTCCAGCAGCACTTCACTCCTTTGCTGATTTAATCACTTGGTAATTCTAGCATGAAAGCTTCAGCAGGCTAGTGCTGTTGTTCCTAGCTCTTCCCTTGCCTGCATATCACTGTTGCTATTCATCACTGTAATTACCTATTTATCTAAATGGATGGATATTGTAACTTCCAAATATAGTTTGCACACGCCATTCACTGCTGCAGAAAAAAAGAGGTCTTGTTCCAGTGATATACGAGCTGAAGAGCCTGATTTATTTTTAGTAAATCTCAGTATATTATCCTGCTACTTCGGCCTCTGTCTATTAGCATTCCTCCAGGGAGTAGAGGGAGTACATATTCAAGGTTCCTTTGGCCATAACTACTGTAATAAGGACACACCACTGATCTAGGAAGAACCGCTGCTGGTAGACTGTGACTTATCTCAGTGAGGTATTAGAAAAGCCCATTTTTCCTCTGAAAATCATTTTCTTTAAAGCCATAAACTATACTGCCACGGTCCCAGATGCATACAGTTCCACCACACTTATTGTAAGTAATTTCCAATGCTGCACAAGTTAAGGGGCCCATCTGCAAATGGTATGATAGGAATGAATGTTCCACGAATCCTTCTTTCCTTACTTGCTCCAGATCAGCCTCACTGCTTTTCCTCCTCTCTGTTGCATTTTTATGGGGCAGTATGAAGAGTTCAGCAGAAGTAGGCAGCCCAGGAAATACAGCTACCAAGATCTGTTCATCAGGGATACCAGTCACCTAAAAGAAAAGTAAAAAGGAGGTCTCTAGCTGCTATTCTGTTACTATTCTGTTTCCATTCACTACGGGAAACTGTGCTCCCATCAAACTATTATTTGCCAGTTCCACTGTAGGTGTTGTGGTCCTAATGAGCTGTTCTGCCCATTTGGTGGGTCAGAAATAGAGGTTCTGCCAATGATTCACCCTTCTTCATTTCTAGAAGTGAATATAGGTTTGACAACACCCCTGGACCCAAAGATCTCAACCCAAAGTCCAAACCTACCATGTCTCCAGATCTGAATTTTCCATGTAGTCTTTCTCGCTACAAAAGAATGACCCAAAGTCAGATCCAGAGAGTCTGGCTCAGAGCAGAAGAGTGCAACTAACAGGGACATATGAAGAAAATTGCCTGCAATCACCTTCTAATATCAGGTTATGGGGATCCACATTTGCCATACATGAATAACAATGTCTCCAGTGGGAGAGTTTTTACTGCTGGGCCTGATTGGGAGGACTGTGCTAGGAACTGCTCAGTTTGCTGAGCCAAGAGTCAGTTCCACACCTGACTCTCACAACTGTCTTCAGCATGACTTGTCCACTGAGGCTACTGCCCTCTCTCCCCAAATCCAACCTGTGCATCAGCAGTTGGGCAGGAAGCCTCTCCTGCCTCAGAAACTCTCTGCTACATGAGGCTAACCCCATTAGCTCCCTGGTCCTACCCCACCCCAAGCTTCTTGGCCTCACTCATGAACTGAAATGTATCAATGGGGGAGCCCATTCCTGGTGATCTGTCCTATAAGCATAGACGACAGGCTGCAACCAAATAGTCACAAAAGGATATACAAGCAAGCACTTCTACATGATTTCTACTGTTGTCTGTAACCATTCATAGTTACAACCTAATTAATTTCTTTTTTCTAGAAGCCTGACTCTGACTACAGTAAAAGGCAACAACAGTTTAAACAAATGAACTTAGTGTTTTCTCAGGATGGGAAAACAATCAAGGAAACTCTTATAAACTGCGAATTTTGAGAGGGCTGCAGATGAGAAAAGCTGAGCAGGAATGTACTTTCCCTGTGAAAATAATCAGCTTCTATTTCTAAGAACAACTGTAGCTGAAGCAAAAAAAAGCAAGATACATTTTTGGCAGAATGTAAAAAACACAAAAGCTTGCCTAAATCTATCTCTTGATTTCACACAAAACCAAAGTCCCTGGCTCTTTGATATCATAAATTATTCTGTCCCCTTTCCTGCAAGAATGAGTGCTAGTTTACATTCTCTAATTAATCCCAAAGGAAAATTCAGTATCTTCCACCCACAGAAGCCTCTCTTTGTCCTGTATTTTAAAGGTAAGTTTATTTTCCCTCTGAATCCTCATTTTTTGCCCCAGTTGGAAAGGGAGTAGAGCTTTATAATGTTCACCAGTTTCTACACTTAGCTGCATTAGAAGACTGAGTATCAGGAAGAGGTAAAAATATCTTCCTCCTGCATCCAACGTACTACAATGTCTGTCTTCTGGGATGAAGTGGATCAGCTGTTTAACAACACACAGTAAACACACTACCCAAATATTTGGAGTAGAAAACAGTAGATACTGTAATATCAATTTGGCAAAGTAAGAATAATAATGATACCATTACAATCTAGAATTTGTAAAGTCCTCAGGGATATTAAAAAATAAAGGCACCACAGAAACATTAATAAAAGTAATTATAATATTTCCACAAAATTCCCAATAGAGTTTGCCTTTGTAAAAAGATCCAGTATATTAAGAAGCTTTTTATCAATTTAAAATGATAACTTCATTACCACTGTTCTTTCCTATTCTTTTATGCTACCATGTTGAAAAAGTGCATGTTTTAACAGCCTAGTCAATGTTAGTACAGACAAGGAAACAGATGCTCACCTGTGCTAGAGCTCTCTTGATGACTTTGCCAATGTCTTGTCTCCATTCAGGGATGTCAGGGTTATGGTAGTCCAAGTTGGGAGAAAATGACAGGAGCTGAGATTGGAAATACTCTGGAATACAAAAAGAGTATTTATGACAAAATTAAATGGGCAGTGTTCAGGGTACAGCCAAGGGTGCAGAAGACAACAGGAAGACCATAGTTAAATTATCTTAAAGCAAGATAGAGAGGAAAGGCTGAAGGAAGAAAAAGGGCTGGCTAACACTAAACAGGACAGAAAGCTTGCAAGGAAAAATTCTTATAAAGGTTCTTATACAGGCCATTTTATCCTAATGCCAGCTTGTGGCTTTTCCCAGAAGAAAGAGAAGCAAGAATGAGAGAGGTGAGAGGATGCCTTCCCTTCATAATGCCTCTGGGCTTTGTAATTTTGCCACCTAACTTCATCAGATTCTGCTTAAAAGGAAGTTGACCAGTAAATAAGGTGGCATCTGGCTGAAATTTGGAAGGCCTGTGCAATTGCATGCATTGTGCTCTACAGAACAAACACTTACTGTAAGCAGTGTTTTCAAAAGCAGGTATTATCTGTTTGCTCTCCTGGAAGGAAGCCATGAGTGGTTAATACCCCAACAAATCAGAACCCAGTGGTGTTAATGACTAGCTAATCAAGCAATGGCTATTCATGAAACACTTTGAAATTAGTTCTTAATTGACTGATTGCAGGGAGGAAGAAAAACTTCCTAGACTTCAAACACAGAAAAATTTACATTTTTCTCCAATTCCAACTCCCCCCTCTGGTATCATCAGAGACCAAGCCTGGAATCCTTACGGCAACTGCATACAACAGATTTGGGCCAGTGGGAGGCACAGATCCAGGATGGGAATCCCACTCAAATACACGTTCTCAGGGCAGAAGACTCCTTTCTGGTTTTGGAGATGTGCTGTGCCTCACTTTGAAGCACCTGATCTCCAGACACTTCAAATAAGTATCATTAACCATTTTAAGGTACCAGTTTTAGATCAAGATAAACCAGCAAGAGTATAAATGCAAAATCCACAGAATAGCAGGGATGTGCACAGCACAGCATTTATGTTGCATCTTTTGCAAGATCTGTTCTTTCTTTTTAGAAGGTGCAGTATATTTTTAAATAAAAAAACAAGCATCAAAGAGAGCAGGGAAACTCCCTCACGTTCTGCATGCTTAACCCAGAGCCTGATATATAAAGCCTTTGACTTTTGAACCCTCAGTACCATGTCCAATTTATTTTTTGAGTAAATTGTGGTTTGTTAATCACAATTTGAAAAAACCCTGAATAAACCTCCTCCACTGCTAACACCAGAAAGCCATGCCTTCCTGCCTAGAGCCATAACAACTTAACACAGGACACAGATTAGGATACAAATTTAGCACACATGTTTACCAAAGGCGTCACTCGTTTATGTACTCAGACTTGAACTGATTAATAGACTGGGGGTGTAGAAGGACTCCTTCCTTAGACCAGGTCAGTCTGCAGCATGGTGCTGCATAGGACTATTTGGACATTCCAACTGGATCAAATTCTCTTTGTGATAAAGCCCAAAGCTTTGGATCTTTTAAATAGAATGGCAAAATTTCTCACAGGGTGTTTGAAAACAGAGTGAGGAGCGCTCTGTGGGACCTACTGGGACCAAAGATTAAGATCACCTGTGGGGACCCTTCTCAGATACACTTGATTCAGGTTCATTCCAGAAACTAGTGGAAAGATGCAGGTTTCCCAGAAGTAAACACTGCATTTTGCAAAGCTCAAAATGATCAAGTAGAGGGTTACTTACATTTGCTAACAGAGAGTTTGGGTATTACTAAATCATAGTAACAAATTATTAAAACCCATTGCATTTCACAGCCAGGCAATCAATAAATATCTATTTAGCTGGTTGTTAAATCTGAGCATACAGCTTTCCAGTCACCACCAGGACATTTATTTATATTTAATTACTGATACAAGTCACACATAGTTCAACTACACAGTGCAACCCGAGTTATTTGAAGCCCAGGTCTCCCAATAAAACTTGCTATCCAAAGAAAATCTTGCCCTCAAATGCTGGATGTCAATAACTGCATAAGGAAAATGAAGACTAGCCCAGGGTGGAAATTATTCTCTGGATAAATCTCAAAGTCCTGGCCAAAACTGCTGAGAGAGCCTTTCCACTCAGCTTTTACCAAGCCCAAACTGGGTAAGCTCTGTGGTCTGCCAAAGGGTGCTTTTTGGACCCCGTGACGTGCAGGTATGGCAAGAATATACCAAACATTACCCACAGGGAAGTCCAGTGGACACGCTCAGACCTCCAGCTGTGGCATGAAAGATGGGCAGCGATACCAACAACAGAGTCATTTCTGCCCCCTGTTTTCCAGACCCCTCCAGACCTCTGCCATTTATACAGTCACTGTATAAAGAGAAACACCAGCTGTATTCAGGCCACCTTATGACTACTTTCTATAGCTAGGAAGCAGAGGGAAGGCAGTCTGGCTACAGACTCTAAGCATTTTTTGTTTTGGGAGTTGCCAGTCAGGATGTACAGACAGGCCAATAGGGAAAGGAGACACCAGCCACTTTACTACAGTGCTGAGCATACAAATTTGGCTAGCTGCCCCATCTAATTCACGTCTGTATTTTGTGATCATGACACATCTGAGCTACTTTGTTTGCAGTTTGTCTTCAGAGCTTCCACCAGGCACTAGGGAGTTCAGAGAGTTCATTTTGGTTTAGCCGTGACTGTCTGTTCTTCACCTCTAGATACCCCCTGAGATCTCATTGCAAAAGGCTGAGGGTACCATGCACTGCGATCTCCTTGGCGTCTTGGATGAGGGTGTTGCCTGCAGAAACCTGCACGGTGACAGTGTTCATCCCCTCCACGGCGAAGACGTATGAGATGCTGCTCTCCAAGGTGATGAGGGGCTGCAAGAGGTAAACACAGACGGTAACTTCAAAATCAGGATGAGATTAACTCAGGATCACAACATGCAGCTGACTAATCCACCAGGCCACAATATCCTTCCTCCCTGATACAGGAATTGTATATGTCAGCGGTATGCCAAGTTTGCATGTCCTGCTAAGGCCTAAATGTGGCCCAAGCACCACCCAGCGAGAACTGTCCCACTGGCAAAGGTTTCTCCCACTTCAGTAAATGCTTTCTGAAATATTCTTCCACTGAACTGCAACCCATTATGCTATGAATACCTCAGTAGAGTACAGTCAGCAATCGCAGAATTAGTGCTGCAGAATGCAGTGTTGTACACACACAGGCGCGCAACACTCAGCACAGTTGCTACATTAGCTGTGCAAAACACGGGGTCCAGCTCAAACCAGCACTTGAATATAAATGAAAGATGCAGATGCTTCTTCAAACAATCCATATTGTTCAGATTCAGGACCAGCCGTTGCTCTTATGAGCACAAATCCATCTCTCTATCTCAGAGCAACTCTGCTCAGGACAGGGTGAGGGCACCCAGCATTGCCCTGTCCATGCTTCGAGCCTGTAAGCTAGCTACAACCATAAGTTGGCCAACCATGCTAACAAGGCTGAAAGCATGGCATAATATCTGCCGACACTGCTGTCTGGATGTGGCTGAATCATTTCCAGAGTAAAGTTGACCTGCATTTAGCCAGTTCAGAGCCCTGGGAGAGAAGGCTGGCTTTATCTGCACCTTCTCAAACAAAAATGTCCTTGATAGCACTACAGCTCTCCTCTTTGCACAGGAAACTCTCCCACTGATACACATCTAGATGAGAAAAGTGCACCATGTTCAGGAAAAGAGATTTGCATATTGAAAATCAAAGATCTAGCCCTCGCAGTGCCATTGATCCGACGGCTGGTCTATAGACAAATCTCTTGGTTTAGATTAAACCATTAAAATGGAAATAGTGATACTGGCCTCCATTGCAAAAGCACTTAGAGGTCTAAGAGCAGAGATAAAACCATTGTACCATTGCTATTGTCCCTTCACCACACTGCCAGTTTGTTTCCAGAGGAAAACCCCTAAACATTCACCTTCCGGCTCTCACGCTTCATCCCATCAGACTGCCAATTTGCCTGCATTTCACAACAGCGGCCATATATATGCCATTTTCACAGCCAAATCAGAATTACCACTGGCATACACCAGGCTGGCAAACACATTTCTCTCCCTGCAGAATGCCACCTTCCTTTTACTGCCTCATCCATGAGCTGAAAAAGCAGTAGAAAATAAAAAAAAAAAAATCTGTTTGACCACAGGAGACTCACAGACCAAGTCAGCAAGGGTGCCAGACTGTGCTAGCCCTGGAGGCCTGGCTAACATATAGTTAGACATGCACGCATCCTGGACAAGCAGAATGGGCCTATATCAAACCGCCCAATCTTCCTGGAGGTTACAGGTTGTGATTCTGTGCAAAGGCAGATAAGAGGAACCAATCTGGCCTTTAAAATTACAATTTTTCCTTTTTGTATGTGTGTATGCTGGACATTCCATTATCATGGATGATTTCACCTCCATCATGGAGTTTCAACATTCAGCCAACTCCTTAATTTTAATTCAAGCACCAAGACCTGGAAACTAACTCTAAATTAAATCAAGTAGTTTAAGGTCCATTTGCTCAAGCCTATTAGACAGCTGGACACATTTATTAAACTGGACCTGTGTTAATCCAAGCAAATTGGCCTTTGGGTATACTGCAAAAATTAGCACAGTAGAAATTCAGTACAATGGTTCCAGCAGGGTGGGGAGGGCAGAAGAAGAGCCTCAGCCAGGTCATTTGAGTCTAAGACAACATTCGCCTGTGCAGCAGCACAGAGACTACCTTAGTGAGACTGCACAGTGACACAAGACACATCTGGTTCTGCTGGGGATGCCTACAGGCTGAACAGGAAAAGAAGCTGCAATCCCTCAGCATAGAACCAGAATATATCACCTAACAATACCAGTCACTGTGCACAATATTACACACCTCATTCTGTCATTCACACACAAATCAGTGTCCCCATCTTCCACCTGTACTAAGAGCACCACAATTTGCCCATGAGTGGGCACAGAGAAGGATCTGACACGTACATTAAACATCCCAGAAGGAATTTTGATGTGATGCAGACTGCTGTCCTGAAAAAAAAGATGGCTGCTGCTGTTATGTCTATATCCTTTGCCATACTTCTGTCAGAGCTGAAGTTGAAGTACATTTCATGAGGTAGCTGGAGATAATGCTTTGCAAAGAATGAAAGGTGCTCTGGGTCTTTGATTTGGCCACAGCTAAGTGGCACCATCTTTACTAATCCACTTCTCAACATATTTCAGCAACATGTGCAGTCACTCCAAGGTATCATTAGGATCAGCTACTCCATGTACAGCTATGTCCAAAGCATCCATCCCAAACACATCCATATCTGCTTGTACTCTGTTGCCTATGGGTCTGAAATTTAAGCTAGAAGATAAAGCAGATAACAGATCATATTTACAGCCCAGGTGCAAGCACCATGAGAGCTGCATGGAAATCTTCAGCAAACACCACTGCTTTGCTCTACCTTTTCTAGATTACTTTCTATTTCAAAAAATCTTTTTTAAGGCCCTATTCACAACCAACTTCTATATTAAAGACAAAAGCAATGGTGGGAAAACTCTGACACCTGGGTACACTGGATGGCTTAAGCAGATGATCAAGTTACCAGTACCTAAATTGTCTCAGATGTACTTTAATGGCTGTCCATGTGTGAGCAGTGAGCCAAAAACATCTGCACTGTAATGTGATTTTGCATCCCCCACTTTCAGTGCAGTATAAACTATGTGGAATTACCTGGTACTTCTCATGGACTCGATGTGTGTATGTGGGTGGTTGCCACAGCTCAGCTAGGGCACAGCAACTTGCCGAATTATAGTAAGTGGTTTTTGTTCCTGAGCTCTTCCAGTGCCTCAATTATGCTTCCACAAAAATAGGTGAGTTCTTACAGTAAGCTTCCTAACTTGATGTAAAATCCCAGTAGACACAGCATTTACTGGTTTTTTTTCCTCCTGCTACTGTTGGTAGCTACGGTAAGACGTTAAAACGCAAGCAGCTTTGTCAAAGAGAAAATAAAATACATGTGTGCCTGCTATTTTTTATCTCAAGTTCCATATTTCATGTGAAATCCCTGTTTTTTTCTCCTGTGATCTCACCTCAGTTCCCACCTTCAATTGCAACTCAATAATGTAGACAATGTGACTTAAACTGCTTTTGTAAATAACAGCAGATACTACATTGCAAAATTATCAGCTGTACATTTCACAACTGTAATAATGGAGGATAGTGCCTGTGTGCCAGCTGTCTCACTCCTAAAGCCTGCAATAAAAACTGTAGCAAATAAGCAATTTGGCTCTCTCCATTTGAAAGCATGACCACAACTTGTAGTTTCACTTACTTTAATTATTGATTAAAAAGCTCTTTACAATAATTTTTTGCCAATCATTTGAAAATTCACTACAAAGAAGTCTCACCCCTCTCTCTCTAATATATCCAAGACTGCGAACAATGGTCACGGATAGACACAAACAATTCATTGAGAGTCTAGCTTGAAATTCTAGATACAACTGGTTATTTGAACACCAACAGCTTTAAAGTATTGTGTTGGAATCCAGTATCATATACTGCATACTGGCACATAATGAAAACCCCCATGGTTATTTGAACACCAGCAGTCTTTAAACACTGTGTTGAAAGCCAGTATTATCCCATATATAGTGGTATATAATTCAGTTAAGTTGCAAGTGAACACTGGCAATAACAGTGGTCTTCAAAGCTCAGTAGGGCTGATAACAACCAGATGTAAAAAAGTAATGACACCCAAGAACAACACGAGACAGGAGAAAATAAACTCACAAAGGCTGAAGTTCAGATAACAACAACCCTTTTTAGATAAGGAAAAAACTAAAACACAAAACAAGCAAAGGCAAGACGTATTTATTATGGCTGAGAGAGTTCCCTGTCCGGTGCAACAAGCTTAGGAAGTAAAAATGAACTAAAGGGCAGCTGTACCTTGGTGCTGTTACCAAACCACCAGAAGTAGGTAAGCGTGCCTGCCTGGCTGGGCCAAACTACTGCAGTAATGTTGACATCCTTATTTCTGATGGCAACAAAGGGGATGCTCAGATGGACATGCTCCACTGGACCTGTGGGAAAAGACAGTTCATTATTAGAGGCTTTGAGTTAAATCCTCCCTGTGCAGTTGTGAACAGCAAGGAACTTTCCTTTAAATAAATCAAATGTCTCATGTCAGCAGTGAGACTCTATTATAGCAATACAAGACAATTTCAGCAGTCAATAAGCAAAAGAAAAAGATGCAAGATTAATAAACATAAAATCACGTATTTTTTCTCACTCTTAATTCTAGGGGAGCCAGAAATGCACATTTTCCAAATTGCTAATTTCAGACAGGGTCAGCACTGTGTTTAAAAGAATTTTTTAAACGCAGTTTGAGGGAGAACAATGAACAGGCTTTGCACTGGATAGGGCAAGCTGCTATTGAAAGCTTGAGGGATAGGACACAAGAGAGAAAGAAGGTGTTTTCTTGAAAATATACCCACTACCAAGATTTGTGGGAAAATAATTTTAGCCAAGATGATTTAAATCTGATTATATATTAGGCATTTATGACTTAATTAAATACTCCCTGACACTTCTTTAGAAGATATCCAAAAGAAAGATTCATGATTTTGGAAATACTTGGTATCTTTTTTACTTTGGCCTGACCTTGACAAGTCTTTGGGGAGTCAGTTGCCACTAGCAAAAAGGCAGCAACTACTTGAAAGATGTGTGCATTGGCATATCAAAGCATTTAACAGTCAGAAGAACTTGTTTCGGAAAGACTTAAAAAATAACAAAATAACAATGCAAATTTGTGTCTAACAAATACAAATATCAAGAATGAGTCCGGTGCATGAAGTTCAGAATTAAGAAGCCAGTTCCTCTCTAGAAAAAACAACATGTAAAAAATACTGAAGCTTTGTTTGTTAATTTGTTTAAAGCTTTTACTATCTCCATTGTTTTCCTTCTTGTTTAATTTCTTGTTTTCACTGGTACTGAATTTCAGCTTGTAACTGCTGCACATCAGTGTTACTGAGTCTTTCCGGATGGTACCTTTTAAAACACAGCAAACTGATAGACTGTCACTGTGAGAAGGAAAGGATGACATAAGAAAGAAGTGAGATGGTTTTTTTTTTTTTTTATAAGACATTAATTCTGGAAAGCAGGAAATTTGCTGATTTTAACTGAGATGATTTTCTTGTGTTACCTCTCAGCTTTTCAAGCATGAAACGGGGACATTAATCACTTCTCCACCTACTTGGATTACAAGGATTTTGGAGAGCAAGACCTGTTCTTTTACCACCAGAACATATGGCTCCTAGCACAATGGGACACTATTCTTGCTTTTGGCTCCTAAGAACTTGTTCTTTTTCATTCCCCCTTTCCAAAGGGGTCTCTACCAGCAAGTCACTCCTGAAATTTGCCCATAGCAAGTACTCTGAGTTGCCAAGAATAGCAGGTTCCCCCAAATATTTTGTGACAGCACATGTAAGAGGAAAAATACTAATATCTTCACTTCCTTTAAAATGAAGGGATGAGCAGCTTGACAGCAGATTCCAGAAAGGTGAAAAGTTGACTGACAACCAATAAAGCTGCAAGGTAGAAAACTACTGTTGCTTGAGGCCAAGGACCTTCTTTCTCTTTTTTTTCAGCACAGGATTCCAGCACCAGACAGATGGTATAATAAGGGTGACTTATATAGCAGGCATTTTTGTCTGTACATTTGAGCTTCAAGGTCAAACCTCCTATATTGACTAGTACATCCAAATATATTAAGTCTAGTACTGAGGTATCATCTTATTTCAGTGTTAGCATGAATGTAAGTGCTTGTAAAATATTTCCCTAGAGATATTGATAATAAGCTGGCCACCTAAGAAGGTCATAAAAGTCAAAGGAGAGATCTGAGAGGCTGAGGAAGAAGAGGGTAGGTTAGCACAACCAGGCCAAGCAACTGCCCCTCACTGTATTCTGCTCTAAAATCCTCACCATGAAAAAGCAGTTCCTACGAGAAAAATCAGATAATCCATACAAAGCTGGTTGTTATTACCAGGGAACCATCACTTTTGTCAGCTAATGGCCCAAGGTGAAGGAAAAAACAGTTAATGCTCTAATAACAGGTTGTTAAATGCAGCCATGATTGACTTTGAGGGAATTATGAGCATAATAAAAGCTTCAAGGAACATTTATTCCTTCACACAGGGAGCTTGAAATTAAAAAGAAGAAAAAAGTTCTTGAGTTTGGAAATTTCTGACTTGCTTCCTTCCAGCAGAAAAGCTCAAATAAAAGATAGACAGGCTAGAAGACATTCTGACAGGCTAAGGGGGAAGACAGACATGGCTGTGAACACCGTTAGGGGCAAAACCAATGAGGTACATCTGAACACAGATGGAGCTCTCTGCCCAGGAGATATAGCAGCCTGAGAGCAGGACAAAGAACTGGGATCTTCCTGGTCTCATCCTGCATTCCACACCCTCTGCTCTCTCCTGTGGCTTTGAGAAAGCCAGCTGGGGGGTCTATATTTGAGTCTACTCATTTGCCAAGTGGAGAGAAATTGCATTGATCTACCAAACAGGAGGGACAAGTCAAGGATGCATGTCAAACACATCAAATACAAAAAGTAGCACATTAGTGTTCATATCCCAGGAAGTATGCTCAGCATAATGTTTTTGTTTTATTTAATAAGAACTGTAAACTCCCAAATCCTGAATAACCGACTCAAAATTTAGTAGATTAATCTAAGCCTCTTGGATTTAGAAGTAGATTGAAAACACACATATGGACTTTGTTTCATACATTGTTTGGTCTCTGACCCTTTCAGAAAGCCCGAGAAACATTTTCAAACTTTTCTCTGCACCTGGGAGGACTGCAAATATACTTGTTTAGAAGAAGCTTCCCTTCCTCTTCATTCAATAAAGTTTACTTAAGATAGAAGAGTGTCTAAAAGTCCAAGGCTTTGGAAGAGCGTGACCTGCATACGTAGGTGGGTTTGCATGTATTCTTAGGCCCCACTGAAGTTGCGGGGATTTTCAGTGAGGTTAGGTTTTTCACCCAAGCAATCCAGCAGCTGGAAGTACTTACAGACCACATGCAGGAAGAGGACAGCAGAGTCGGAGCCCAGGCTGTTCTCTGCATACGCCGTCACCTGAAAGATTCCAGGACTCTTATACACATGCCGGATGCCATCCTCAACAGGGCTGAAATTAGCATAGGATACCGCAATGCCGTCTCCAAAATCAAGCTGAATGTTTGTCCTCTGGAGATCGCCCTGCGACAGAGAAAGTTGGATTAGGAAACTGAGCTGATAAAGTGATTTATATTAACCCCCAACCCACTTCTCAGTTCCATTTCATTAGCATGGACACAAACTCGTAACTTTACCAAAAAAGCCTAGCTTTGTTCTGTCAGTCCCCAAAGGGGCCAGACTCAAATCAACACCAGATAATTATATACAAGTAATGCTTAGAATAGCTGAACATTTATTCCCTCATCTTGGGTTTAGAGATTTTGGGAGGGTAGAGTGCCAAATGTGCATATATCAAGGGGACCATATTTGAATCATCTAATGTAATGCATGGTTGGGGATTATGTTTCACTGAAGTGGCCTGGGCTTTGCACAGCCTTTCGTTGAATGGGTGGTGTCCAACCAGTACCTCCATCAGAGGCAGTGAGATGGGAGGCACTACACTGATGGTAGGCTAGATGCTAATTGGAGAGCAATTTCCACATGCACATGGGACCATTGGGGACACTCTGGAGACAGGACAATGGCTGAAGTGGCTCTCCAAGATGTTCCAAAGAAACAGAACCTAGTCACTAAGATGCTGTAAGTCTAGTCCAAGCTAGTTTTCCAGGCTTGCTGTATAGTCAGTGGAAGAGAGAGAAAGAAGGAGCAAGAGACGAACACATTCCATCCTAAGATAACTGAGGCAGGTGACATGAATCATCATCTGCAAATATCCATCCCTGTACTGTGATGATGGAGAGTCTAGATGACTAGTTTCAGTTAGACATGTAACTTTAGGATGGCTGAATTTCTACAGGTTGAGTCCCACATCAAGGACTGACAGCTTTTGCCTAATGCCAGTCAACACAGAGATAGGGCCTGGATACACAGGAGAATGAAGTGGATGACAAGAAAATCCCTTCTAGGATTACTGTCAATGACAGCTATTAAATGATGGAGGGAACAACAGACAAGAGATTCCAGCATTGCAGGTATTGTCTGGAGGCAGCAGCTGCACTGTTTTAATTTAAATCACGCTTTAAAGCACTGTAGTTGAACTGTAGAAGTGTCTGTTATTTCAGTTTCTTGGAGCCTTACTTTATAGTTGTCCCAGCTGACTAAAAGTAACACAAAACAAGGCTAATCTAAACAGAGCTAAAGCCCACTGCAGTGATTGCACTAAACTGAAATAAAACTAGACCTAGATTAAATCTCTGTAGCTTTCTGCATATATATAAGAAGTATTGGCCCAAGTAATTTCCTTTCATGAAAGGTCTCCACCATATTCACTACGGGTGAAGAAGATACCACTACCTTTTGGAGATGCTCCTAACCCAAAACTGAAACCAATCCTCAGATATATTGAGGATAAGAGTGAGATTCCAAAGTAAAAAAAAAAAAAAAAGTTCAAAAAATCCCTGCTCCTAAACGGAACCCTTTTTTTTTTTTTAAAAAAAAAAAGGAAATTCAGAAATATTTCATGGCCATTTCATAAACCCCATTATAACTGTAAGTGCACAGGGTCAGGATCAAAGCTAATGTGCAGTTCCAGTACATACTGATTTAAGGGAGGGAAGCAACCATATAACTCACAGCCAGTTCTGACGTACTTCCAATCCCTTCACAGCCAGCTCAAATTCTGCAGGGTCCTACATCAGCTGGGCTCACTGGAAAAGACCATTGAACTCACAGATTTCACAAAAGCCTCTGGGCCAGGTGTTGCACAAAACAAACTATGACTTCCTAGAAAAACTGGGCAGATCAGACAAAGGGAAAAGATTGCTTGGGACAAACCACACGTGACAGTCCCTAAAAGTTTTAGAGCTGACAGCATCAGCTTTCCTCTGAGCAGTAGCTTTCAAGTTTACCTGTGTGCGGCAAAACACATGGCTTGCAGCCTAAATTCTGACTGTGAATCTCACATCCGTAAGCGATTTTTCATATGGTCCAAACACATTCATACGTAGCACAGATCCATTTTGGATCATGACTTCTTATCATCCCAGGACAGTCAGGATAAAGGCAGAATATTGGCTGGATCGTGGAAAAAGAGGTCCTTAAATCAGGATTAAATAGCTCACAGGCTGTTCTAACCCAAATGATCAGCAACTGAGACAAAAGGTGCACAACAAAGGCTCCTGCAGAGATAGAAACATCCATGAAAGGCAAGAGGTCCCAGTTCTTGCCTCCCACTGACTCCAAACTCATGGGAGCTGCTGTCTTACCAGCAGTTGCCATTGGCCTGTGTAAGTGGCAATGGGGGTACTGACAGAAGCAGGATGCTGTGTTCTGCTACTGGTCCCAGCCCTGAAAGTGCACCTGATCTTGTCCTTTGGATGGAAACCTGGGAGCACAGACAAGAAGCCAGACTACACTGAAGCAGGTCCCCTGTGTAGATAATCAGGATTGCAGCATGCCCCAGAGACTTTATCTTCCTCATAGGCTATGCCTGCATTAACAAATCAGTGTGTAGGAAGGGTATTTTTCAGATGTGAATTTGCCTTGAGTGTACACTTGAAGTCTTCAGGTACACAGCCATATAATCAGGGTTATTACATGTAGTTTTTGAAACATGGATATTTGGTTATATGTGTTAGAACTCTCTGCTTCCTTGCTCCATCATTCCCATTCCACAGGAGCCAGGGGAGTTTTGTCTATTGACTTGATCAGGGCACCATTTTCACCTCTGTCCTACTAGGACATTAAAAATACGGTATAAACAAAAAAGAAAACATAGAGGACTAGAGTAGTAGTGACACTAAAACCTATCTATAATATTGAGTAGCCAATAACATCCTTTTGACAGAGATTTTTTTAAGTCACTCTAAAAAGTTCTCTAGCAGGGGCAAAATCACACTCTTGGGATATTCAGTTATTTGATAGAAAGGCTCCCACAGCTTGTTAAACCTTTCAAAACCACTTCTCAAGGGAATGTACTAAGACCACAAGTTCATCTCATATGGAACACACTGAACAGAAGATAAAAATTTGATGTGGACTGGATTCATCACTGGTGACCTCAGGCTGAAATCTCTTGCATCCATCACAGCAGCTCCTCTCTCATGCCTTACCATTCTCTTTTCTATTTCCTCCTTGCTTCTCCAATATAATTCCATCTGAAATGAGAAGGTCTGAAATGGAGAAGCAGGAACCGGTTTTTCATGACTAAACAGTAGCAGATGATCTTTCCACCAATTATGAAAGTTGGGTCTTCAATGCAAAGCCTGCCCATTACACTAATCATGTTTTCTTTCTCCTTTCCATACCTCTGTATCCAGTAAACAAAATACTAAAAGAAATGCATTAGCCCCACACATGATGTCAGATATTCTGGAGTTTATGCATATAAATTAATATAGAGATGAAGTGGAGGCATTTCAAATGGAAAAATATCATTGCTCTCCATATGTATTCAAAAGGCACATTTTATTGCTTTAAGCCCTGTAAAATACCAAAAGGGAATGAGCTAGGCGGCTATCACAAAGATTTGAGCTCTGTGTACTGAAATCAGCAAGCAGGCAAAGGGTAATGGAATGGGAGGAGAGGGGTATCGCCATGGAACAGCCCGTCAAAGTCATCTCCCCATCAAGACTAGCCCGGGAAAGTTTACCTGCCTGGAAGCCACACTAGCAAAGTGACAAAACTGTAGAGACAGAACAGTGGTTGAAATTTTGGCCTTCTGAAGTTAAGAGCCAAACTTCCACTGATTTCAGAAGGGCTATATTTCATCCAACATATGCTTGGGGCTGGGGGGAGTGGAGTGTATATACAGGATGTATTTCAGTTCTTCTAATGAAGCCCTCAAATTATTTGCATAAAAATATGACATGGATGTGGCTACCTCTTTCTATAAACACAGTTTAGCAATCTTCGAACAGATATGCAGAGCTCCCATACTTGTGCAGGCTTGTTCTTTGAATAGTCACTGCTTGCCTTCTCACCTCACTTGCAATTACAACCCTGTTACAAAGCCTTGCCATCACGTTGTAATTACTGAAAGAGAGAAGCTGTGAGATGACATAAACAGAAGACAAGGGAACAGAACAGTTCAGTAACTGGAGCTGCCACATAAACAACCATTTAGGGCTGAGGGGCGTTTATGTACCCTTCAGAGGGGAGCTGGGAATGCACGGAAAAGATCAGGTGCAAAACCAGATTCATAGACCTGGTCAAGAACACAACTCCATACAACATCAGTTTGGCAGTCTATTATTTCTTAGTGCTCAAACTCAAACTTGGATTAAAAAAAAGGTTCTTATCTCCTCATGTTCCCTTGCATGTACACACAGTACAAATCACAGTCCAGCCCCATGTTTCTAAAAACACAGCAAAATCATCAGTCATTCTGCATTTCTTTGTCCATTGCAATTGCCACGCACATATACTGAATTACCACCATGAACGATACTACTAAATCTAAATCTATAAATTCTGAGAAATTTAGTTTTCAATTAACTATGATAAAGTCTTCACTGGTGGTGAACGGAGTTAAATCCAGTTGGCGGCCTGTCACGAGTGGTGTTCCCCAGGGCTCAGTTCTTGGGGCCGGTTTTGTTCAACGTCTTCATCAATGATCTGGATAAGGGGATTGAGTGCACCCGCAGCAAGTTTGCAGATGACACCAAGCTGGGCAGGAGTGTCGATCTGCTCGAGGGAAGGAAGGCCCTGCAGAGGGATCTGGAGAGGCTGGATCGATGGGCCAAGGCCAACTGTATGAGGTTCAACAAGGCC
>WAAD01018848.1:147454-157725 GCA_013389945.1 Fregata magnificens
AGGTGCTGGAGCGTGTCCAGAGAAGGGCAACGAAGTTGGTGAGGGGTCTAGGAAACAAGTCTTATGAGGAGTGGCTGAGGGAACTGGGGCTGTTTAGTTTGGAGAAGAGGAAGCTGAGGGGAGACCTTATTGCTCTCTACAACTACCTGAAAGGAGGTTGTAGTGAAGCGGGTGTTGGACTCTTCTCCCAAGAAACTAGCGATAGGACGAGAGGAAATGGCCTCAAGTTGCATCAGAGGAAGTTTAGATTGGACATCAGGAAGAATTTCTTTGCAGAAAGAGTGGTTAAGCATTGGAACAGGCTGCCCAGAGAGGTGGTGGAGTCGTCTACCCTGGAGGCGTTCAAAAAAGGTATAGACGTGGCACTCCAGGGCCTAGTTTAGGAGTCATGGTGGTGTTAGTTGATGGTTGGACTTGATGATCTTAGAGGTCTTTTCCAACCTTAATGATTCTATGATTCTATGATTTACCATTGGGCAGCATAAAGGTCAGTCATAGCAGTATATTGAGGGTGTGTACTAGAAGGTAGAAAGGAACTGATGGCTAATGACAAAGTTGCTGATCAGGGTTAGTCTGAAATAGTAGGAAGGCTGAATGGAGACCACACAGATGTATCCATAGTCAGACTGCTGTTTGGCTCAGAAAGTAAGTGTAGACATAGGTACAAAGCAACCCACCAGGCAACAGACTGACCAGAGGAGGTGCAAGGAAGCAGGGATGAATCTGTATGACAGCAAGGCATGTAATAATTAAGACTTCTACAGAAGTTATTTCTTCCAACTAACAAGGAATACTTTGATGACAATTCATTTGTCTCAGGTTCACACTGAAAGACTGGAATACTTTTGCCCAAAATCTCAGTGTTTTTTTTTTTTTTTCCTTTTAAAATATCTACTCTTTCAAGAGACAAACTCAACACACAACTCTCTGTGGAATAAGCTGTTCACCCACAAAGACATGTTCTTGAAAATCCTCTTCCCTTAGAAAAAAATTGTTTCAACGAAATGTTTTTCTAACTATCCTTATTTTTCAACAAAGGACATAGAGTGAATGCCCTCACACATTTATTCAGCTGCCTCTTCAATCTCTAAAGCCTTATGAAGACTCCACTCTTCAACTACCTTGATGCTGCCTTGTTCCCCATCTGTTTATCATTCTTTGTACGCAGCAGTTTCGCTTGAGTTCCTTAATAAATTACTACTAGATTCCTAATTTTTAGATTATGTCTGTTCTTTTCTGAACTCCCACTCACAGTGTCTATACAAATCGTCTTACCATGTCAAGTCTGCAGAATATAAAAGAATCAGCGAGGTAGACAAGAAATCCCCTTTGTATAAAAGCAGAGCATGCATGAACCTCTGAGGAAGTATGTAAAAAGGCCCTGTCAGATTAGTGTGGTCCCAATGAAACATTTAGTTACTGTGTAAGAATTTAAATTAATAGCAGTGTGTGTGTTTAAAAAAAACTAATAAGGTATCATGAGAAAAAACTTCTCCATGGCAGCATGCTCAGACCTACAACCGCTTCTTGTGTTCTTGAAGGTCTTAGTTGCCAATGGAGGCTACTCTGGGGACTGGGAGGGGAAGGGACACTAGGCTTGCACTGTTGCTAATACGATTTCCCTAGAGATCTACTGTTGCTTGTTGTCAGAGGCAGGATACTTAGGAGACAAGCATGTAGTCTGTCCTGGTGTCATTATTCTTATGTTTGTGACCATGACATGTCTGGCTCCCAGCTGCCTCCAGCTACTGTTCCAAAATGAAGTACACAGGACAGAGTAGATGACAAAATGTACTTGTCGTTCTCCAACGCCACCTCACTTCCTGCCTGCCCATCCTGAGACACCCAAAGATGTTAGAAGTGAGGTTGTGAGTTGACCCTTCTGTTTAACCAGAAAGCGGATGTGAGAAGCCATTGTGTGAAAATCACTGTTGGACCTCCAATGACACCTTCCGTGGGCAGTCAAAAGCCAGCAGGGGAATGCAGCAGCTGCAAACACAGCAGGACTTTTTGTGGTACAGTCACATATATCCCTAAACACCAAATCAAATCACAGACCAGAAGAGGCATAAGATCATTTGAAAAACCCTCCTGTCAGCCTGAATACATATCAAGTGCCTTCCTTAGCTATCCAACCTTCCACTGAGCCACAAGCCTTGGGTGACACAGGCTGCACCATACATGTTTGTCAAACAGAGGGGTACCTGACTCAGAGAGATTACCAGAAGTGCCTCGATATTTTGATGCTTCAGGCACCAGCATGACCTGGTATCACTTACGCTACTGTTGGCTACAGAGGGGATTGTACCACATTATAAATAAAACAGATATGGACTGTGGAGCTCAGAGGTGGTTTGAGGAGGCCCAGTTCCTACTGCAAAACAATAATGTCCCTCACTGCTCCCCATGAGTCGGAAAATGTTCCCCACTGTTCTTAACCTTTCCCAGCAAAGCTTCAGCTAAAGCTTTTCATTCCAGAAACAGAATTATTAAGCATAGAGACACCATTTCTGCCTCACAAACTCCATAAACTGCAGTTCACTGGAGGCAGCAAGAAGCTAGTGGGGAAATATATTTTTGACCAGATCTATCTTTCTTCAGCATAGGCTTCATCATCACTGGTAGACAAGATAACCGGCCAAATACTCCTTTGGCTTGACCCAATAAGATTGGTTTGTATCTTTCACATATAGCCCTCTCTCACGAATTCTCCTAAATCTCAGGAGAGTTCATCATTTCATGACCCCACCTAATCGCTATTTTCCTCTCAGCAGCCTGACAGATGAAGGAAAAGAGTGCCAGTTCTGCCTCACAGTGAAAGGTTTGCTGAGCCCACTAACAAACCTCTTCCATAAGGATGATGAACGTGGCATTGTGTCCCAGCTCCGTGACCAACTTTCCATCAGTAGTGAGGATGTGCAGTCCCCGAGGTGCTTTTCCAGGGCATTTCTCCATCTTGGCCATGTACTTCTCTTGCAAGCCATCTGTGCAGTTGTTAGACACAATCCTTCGGTACCTGGGGAACAGTAACAAAAGGAGATTGGGCTCAGGCGGTGGGCGGAAAAGTTTCTTTGTTTTGTTTTGTTTCTCCATATTAATGCAAGTGTTTTTCAAAGGCTAACTGCCTGCATGATTCCCTCACTGAAATGAAGAATCAAAGAAATCTAATGCTTTATTAAATCGGAGAAAGCCAAACAAATCACAATCCAGCCTCGTCTAGAGATTCTCAGCAGCATCACTGAGAACAGACACACTTTGTGGAGGTGAATTATTCTGCACTGCTAAAAGGCAGAGAACTCCCCCAACTCCCCAAACCTGCAGGATTGCACCCTGCATCCTAGCTTTTTAATTATGCTTTTTATTACATTTTGTCTGCCTCTACTCTGCTAGAAGGCACTTGGAATGATCTGCCAAGAGCTTTGTCCAGTCCAATTTTAAAATGATTAAGGAATGGGTTTTTCTCTTGGCTCTTCTTGGAAGAGGTTAGCTAACTAGCAAGACATTTAGCTATTCCCAGTGTTGTTGAGGGGGATTAACCCTTTCTAGTAATTTCACAGTAAAAATACAGGATTGGTTAAGAAGACACAGACCCCAACTATTATCTTATTGCTCTCTATCAAGAGGGCTACAAGCAGTCATACTGGCCAGGGCTCCTGTAATTACATCTGATATTTATAGCAACCTTTCAGCTGAAAGGGAGTCTCTGAAGTTAAGTGACTCCAGGCTCCCAACAGCCTCACTATGTTCAGCCACCCACATCAACCAGCCACGAACAACCCTGTCATAACAATCGAGCATGCAGGACCCGTGACTCAGAAGCAGCCCTGGAAAGTCTTCAGGGCCTGCACTGCCTGAGAAGGAATATCGCAATTTTGCACCAGCCAGTGCAACGAGAGTTTCAGAGTATCCCCTGTACGATAGAACAGCATTTACAAAATGATACTACCATAATAAACCAACACTTGCCATCTGTTCTGGGTAAAACCAAGACAAACCAGCACATGTAGCTTGTCTGAAATCTCAAGGCATTGTATATACAAAGTGAAAAAGGCAGAGAAAAAAAAAAAAAAAGAGGCTAAAAATTGCTCATTTGAGCCTCCCAATAAGCTGTTATAAACAGGAGCTGTAAGATAGGAAGAGGTTCAATGAAAAACGATGTGAAATACCTTGAACCTGTCCTTTTAAATGTTCAGCTGTCTCTCAGATAGACCTTCTTGATTCGCATTTTAATTTTGCAGCAAAGGGGAGCTCCAAGTCTAGGCTCCAGGGATCATACATCACTTGATAGCAATACAATATCTACATGTCACTTATGTTAATGTGCTTCTCCCTGCCTCTGAGGAATGAGGCAATGTTCCATACAGATGCTGCTGCAAACATTACCTCACGAATAAGACTGGAAAAGAGCCAGGTGGGATGCAGAGAAAAGAAACCATCCAGGTTCTCTTGTCTACTGCAAGGTCACGAAAACCAGAGAGATTGCAAGGTTCACTTACCCAGTGCTGTTCAAGTAGCTCTGACCAATGCTGCAATCCTTGGACAGGGCGGACGGGCTGAACCAGAAGGCTGGGACACACTGATTGTTGCTGTGCCTCTCATACCCATAGTCACTATGGAGACAAGTCATGAGTCCATCACTGTATCCATTCACTAGATTTAGCTCAGAGTTTTAGGTGACATTTTTGGTCCCCAAAGCATGTGTGTGTTGGTGGCTCTCTGCTGGATGGCACGACATCATGGATTGGGCTTATCCAGAGAGAAAGTGTTTGATTAGTTTGAGAGGCGGGAACACAGTTCACAGAAGGTATGTGATACCTGACAACACCAGAACTAACAACCTTGCAGAGCACTGGAGGACTTGTGTTTCATTTGGTAACACAACCCGGGCAGAGATTCAGACAGAAAATTGTATTGTTAATTTCTTTTCCTATTATTCTCTAATAATTTCCCTTCTTGGGTTCTTTTGGTTTGCTTGCTTTTTGCAGTCTTTGCTTTCAGAACAAACCACACTAATTCCAAGATCTAATACCACTTTTTCCCAATGAAGCAGTTAAGAATATAAAACACCAGGAGCACTTTCTGAACAACTAGCCAAGATAAGTATATTTACGTATGTTAATGGCCTCCCTGCTCTTTGACTGAGCTATGACTGGCCTGAAAGAAAACCAGAGCTGATGTTTTTCCAACACTAAACTAAAACAACACAGCCAATTTGGTAGTCTAAGGATTACATGACACTGTGTCACATGGGGAAGGTAATCCAGGGTATTGATGCTTCCTTGGATCACCAAAGAGTGGAAGCGCACAAAACCCCATCCAAGACTTCTTTTTACAGCTGCTTTTGCATGCCAATACAATGATGAAGCAATAGGATTAATCCAAAGCTTTCCATAAGTTTTAATATGCTCTGGACCAGGTTTCTATGCATAGCCTTTATTGGCAGGCTGGATTCAAGGGGCAAGTAAAAAGGGATTCTGGATTTTTGCCTGAAGGAGGTTAACAAATGCCAACAGACCAAACCTCTGTGGAAACACAGACATTACAGAAGCCACTGCCTTGAAAGCTCTCTGTGCCCTGTAGGACACTCTGAGTTTTATCCTTCCCCTCTTCAGAGTCTGAATTGCCAACAGGAAGTCTCTAGGAAGAGCTCTGGTGAGACAAAATTGTGCTATGTCCCCAATGACCCAGGCTGCTGCTGTTTCTTTTTTGGAGGGCAAAAATTCTGCAAGACACTTTAAAAGGTTTGGAGATTCCCTAATGCTCTTTCTCTCAACACTCAATTTAATCATTCTCAGTGGGTCCGACCTGCACAGTCAAAAATGCCTGGCAGTGACTTGGTAATTAAAAATATTCAGGAGGAGCTGTACTTTGCCCCAAAGAAGAAAAGAGCTGCATAAATATTTAATAAAATTGAAGACAACATTGCTGTATGCCCTCAAGGTTCTGTGCTTGTTCATTAACTTCTGGTAAATGTATATTAAAACCTTGCACGCTGCCCACCTTCCTTCTCATAAGCCCCAGGGTTTGCATAAGTTAAGGAAATAATCAAGTCCAGCTGCTGTGCTGTCTCTCTCAGGAAAGCTATCTTGACAGAGTAAATAAAGAAAGATCAGCGAGCATTTTAATAACACTTCTGAGTTCCTTCTGCCATTCTGTTAGAAAAGGGCCAGGGTTTGCTTTTGGAAATGACTGTGAGGGTTTGGCAGGAGTCACCCCTGATCTTGACTCATGAGGATTTGTTGAACTGAGGCCCTGGATCATGGTTTATGCCCCTGAAATTCACATCTCACAGTAGGAAACAGATAGCACTGCAACATGAGGCAGACAGGGGCAAGGGTGTTGTGACCAAATGGGAAGGAGCACAGCCCTCACAGCTTGTGCTATAGGGCTCCTACAGTCATTTGTCCAGGCTGCACAGCTCTCGAAGGCAGGCGTCATCACACTTAGTAGCATGAGATGCTCTGTGACCAGAACCAGCCTCCAAACCTACTTAGTGGGGAAGCAGAGGGCCTGTCTTTTGGGACCAGCTGGTCAGCGTCCAGCTGCTGACCCTCCTCCTTTCCCGGACTTTCCACAGGACCTGCTCAGTTCACACACAAGAGACAGACCAGTCAGTGCTTCCAAGAACAACTGGCAATTGTGAACCCAGCCAGAAAAGGCTGAGTGGACATCTTTCCTTTTCAAAAGCACCAAGTGAAAGAGTAGGAGCTGTCCTTCCAACTGTAGATACCTACAGTGGGGACGTACCTCTCTAAGCTCCCTGCCTAGAGCCTTCTTCCAGTCAGCGGAGAGAAAAGGCACTTCTCAGCACCTCCCCTTCTCATACTGACATCCAAAAGAAGGCAGATGAATTATATTCTAGAATAACCTGTATCTTGCCACTGACTAAATAACTGTCTCATCCTCTAGAAGTCAGAAGTCAGAGCAGATGAGTCCACCCTTTCTCTTTGAAAATCACTTTTAAGATAATCAAGCTTGGCGTCCCATTTCCAGCACTCCTAGTGTTTTCTTCAAACTGATTGCCCCACACCTTCTTCCAGTCAGCCCTGCAGATTGACATCAAAACTCACCCTTAAACTGAAGCTGGTTCTTCTGATTCTCCATCACCAGCTATAATAATTTTGCAATTGGAAGCCAGTTAACAATTCTGTTGGCAGCCAGAATCTGAAACAAAAGCCAGCTTGCTGTCCTCTAACTGCATTTCCTCTGCAGGACTGACAAGGTTAACAGCAATATTCTCTCATGTTAGTGGGAAAGTTAAGCAAAAATGATACCAAACACATGCAAGGAACACGTCAATTGATTGAAAAGGTGCATTCTGATGCAGACCCTTTTCAAGGCAGAACAGCACTTAAGGCCAATTTAGGTACCGCAGTTTTCCACTTACAGCTTAGAAAAGACAAGCTTCACTGTGAAAATAGAAAGCTGGTGAGGCACAAAGCCACAAAAAAAAAAAAAAAAAAAAACCAACCACCACAGAAAAAAGAGCAAATTCGTAAGCATCTCTGGAGATTGGTGCTTGGTTCAGCTTAGAGGCATATGCCAATGCCAAGGGCAGATACCGCAGGGCAAGATGGTTTGTTCACCCTGCAAGTTCCCATGATGAGAACAGAGGGGAAAGATCTCCTGAGTCAAGCTAAGAAGTCTCAGGTGTAATTTTGGCATTAGGAACAAATTAAACATCCATCCAGATAAGATGAAAACCTCTGCTCTATATCCCTGAATCTCTCTTAGAGCCAAATTACTCCGATATTCAAGAAAATGCTTTGGTCTATATTTTTTATTCATTTTTGCCGCATTTCAGTGTGTCCCTGTTCTAAAAAGAACTGTGAGTCTCAGCTGGCCTAAGTCCAAATAAGTGTGCAGATCTAATGCCTCACACCACTTCAGAAAGGATTTGAAGCTAAGTGAAGTTTTCAGGTATCACACCGATACCAAATCCTGATTACCTACTATAAAAATGAAAATGTTTTCTCAGCTGATCTGTTTTTGGGGTATTTTGAACTCCATTTAAATGACATTCTGATCATTTAAGCTCAAACATCAGTGCTATTGACAGTCTTAAATCTTTGAAATGTTGCCTACCACGTTCCCTTTAGGAATTCCTTGTGCAGAGATCCTGACTGTTACGCATTCTCCCATCTCCTATCCCTGGTTGTCAAGCAATATCAAGCAGTGGTTTATTTTTTCCCTGTTTTATTTTTGAGCTGCTTTCAAAGTGACCTTAAAGCAGTTTGGAAATTATAGCCCCATTAAGTTAGAAACACCAATATTTATGCAAAACAAGTAGCTACATCTGACAAGGGTGGGGTGTACAGTCATGTCACAGAAGCCCTTTCAGAAATTTCTCAGTAAAACATTGCTAAAAAGCAACAAATGGTTCCCAGGAATTCAAAGGAATAATGATGAAAATATGCATGTTTTGCTAGCTTGTTCCCTAGCTATTCAATGACCTTGGAAGTGAGGACAGAGAAATCCCTCTTTCTCCTGTAAGGGACATGCTTTGGACCAGAGAAGAGTCCTGGCTGTCACTCTTCTAGAATGACGGACAAAAAACTGGCAATCAGGACTTGCAATTTTCTGCTTTTGAATTCCAGGCTTGGATTTCTCAGGGAGATTAACAAATCTCTCCTGCAGATGAAGGGGACACTTCCCTCACACAACCGGTATGGGGACCCCATCTACGCTACATGGTACAATCACAGCCACAAAGCTGCATGACACCCAGTTTCTCTGCAAGCTTTTCTGTCTGTGCAGTAGCTCGGCCACTGCCAATGCTATAAGAACAGTCCCTGCAAAAGTCCCCACTGTCACATACTCACCACTCAAAGTCCCCTTGACCACAGACACATGGTTCAGACACCACAGTTTGGGAATAGTCCCGACCTAGGGAACACTGGGCTCCAGGCTTGCGTTTTTTATAGATCTTCCTCTCTCCCATGACACAAGGCTCCCCCTTCAGCAGCCAAGGAACACGAGGAGAAAGAAAAACAGCAAGTTATAGTGGCAGCTGGGCCCTAAACGGAGCATTTTGTCAAAAGGCACAAAAGGCAATGAAAGCATGCAATTACTACTGGGAGAGCTGAGAGCTAAGAGTCTAGCTCTCTTTTGTGGCTTTGCAAACTCAAAAGCCACCTTGTGAGGACCCATGAGTGCAGCGTGTTCAGCATTGAGTTGGGATGCTAATGACAATGTGCCCAAAATGCCTGGGTGTCCAAGCCATCGCAGGCACCTGGTTATGCCATATTTCAGAAGGCATCCACCAATGTATCTAGTCCTACAAATTGTCCTGAAAAGACACTGCGGATGTACTCCAGGGTTTCTTCCATATGTCAGATGAAATCTACTACGGGAAGAAGTGCCCAAGCTTGAAACCCAGGGCAGGGACAAAAATCAGGTGTGGAACCAAGGACTCCTTGCTCTCCTCCTCTTTCCTTGTTAGACCTGGCTTTGTTTGATGGTGTGTTATACTGTGCTTTTTGAACACAAAGGTTTCCAAGAGCACTACTGGGAGTAGCTAATCTAAAAGAAACATTTGACATTTAGGTGAGTTGCTATAAACAGAATTTTCTCTGATACAGAAATAATTTGTCTGCATAGAAGTAAGAAAAAAAAGAAAACACCTAATTGAAACACTTCTCTCTCCCACTAACAGTGATTCCCAAGATGGCTGCCTGGTTACACACATCTTCCCTTCTCTTTCATTTAAATTATTTTCATTTATTCAATTCTATGACTTCAGTTATCTGATACATCCTTGCCAAATTAATGCTCATTTCTAATTCATGGTTTTCATTCAGCAATATCACAGTGCCAATAGTTCTGGCTCTAGTTATGTTGCCCTGCAGGGAGTGGGACACCATACTGGTGGCCAGTAATCCATAAGTAATCTTCAGAGGGTATTGAGCTCTCTCAGTTATAGTAGCTTCAGGACCTAAATATTTCCAGCATGACAGTAAGCCAGAGTGTATGAAAAGGAAAGCATGTATCATTGAATAAAATGAAATAATTTGGTCTTCTCTGGTGTCTCTTATTCAAGGGCTCCCCAGAGTTTTACAGACACCTGCAGGACCTGCAGGATGAATAAATGTTTTATTTCCATTTTTGAGTAGGGAAAATAGAGGCAAAGTGAAAGAAAATTATTTTCATGAGTCACTGACAGAGCTACAAAGAGTTCAATGTCTCCTACAATTCAATCACAAGGTGAGGTTTTACATTGCCCTGAGCACTGAGGGTAAGAAGATCCAGCTGGTGCAATGGAATATTTTCAT
>WAAD01018848.1:157748-192462 GCA_013389945.1 Fregata magnificens
ATGCATATGCTTCAGGGGAAGTAAAGCATCAACAGGTCAGAACTGTGACTTTATGGATGCAAAAAATCTATATGCTCTGTTGAAAAGAACAAATACATTCCTACCTGGCAACACAGAGCATGGGAAAAGGAGCCCCCCTCATCCCCTCCCTACAGAATGGGAATACCTGATTGTGTAGATGCCAGGTTTGGTAGTCATCTTTGTTACACCTCCGGCTGAAGACAGACTTGTAGTCCACCTTGACCAGCTGCCATTCAGAACGGAGACTGAAGTGCCCAAAAACTCTGAGCATGGGAGTAGAAAAAAGAAAGAACCAGAGTCAGCCAGAGATATGCTTCCTTTAAGCAAATACTTTCTCATGAATCTCAGCTACAGAAACCAATACACAGCCTTGGAGCTTCATGCCAGAAAATGTTATTCAGTCGTGAATAACATTTTCCTGTTCCTGTAACATCCTAGGATTGTTTAGCATTTGCCTGACCCCTTGTACAGCCTGTGTTGGAAGGTCTTCTATGCCTCTAGTACTTAGCACAATGGGCCCCGAGTCTAATACAGACAGGTAGATATCACTCAGAACAATAAACAGACTAGAAAGTAATGTGTCTAATGTAAAGGGAGCTATTCTGATGAATATATGGGTTTGGTTGTCTCAAAATCAAGCCTTTCTTAGCTGACTCAGTTTCTTTACTGCTGAACTTTCGTGTTGCACAAACTTACGAAATGAATTGTAAAAGAAACACCTGAAATAACATATTTGGGATATGGAGTGTAGACAAGTGACCTGCAAAGACGGCAGCCTCCCGTCCACCTGGTGAATGCTCACTGTGGCTAGTAGGAGTGGAATTATAAGTGATCACCAGCTGCAGCTGGATTTCCAAAGAGGTGTGTAATAGGAGGAGATTAGGGCAGGGACACGGGTGACCAGACTTTAAAAGTCATTAACAAAACTGCAGCTTCTCATTGGCAGGGGGAACACCTCAGTACACACAAACAACAAAAAAACGACAACAATCAAGTTGATTTCTCATTATAACACACCAACTTCTTGGCTATCTCGAATATATAAAAGAACCTAAAAACTCATCTAAAATACAAGTACCAGATTTTAAAAGTTCTGTATGTACTGAAACTCAAATCTTTTCTGACACTCATGAAGCAGCAAATGTCATTGTATCACCCTTATTCTGAGATTTAGAGTGCAGAGAAAAAATGCTTTTTTCCATATACCAAATCTTTACTAACCTACATTTTTACCCAAGCCACTTATAAGATTCAAGTTTTTGGTTTTTTAATTATTCCAGACTAAAAAAGAAAGAGGGAGAGAGAGATATGATTTACAATTTTCCCTATGAAAGTGAAAAAGAAATAAAAGAGAAAACTTCCACTGAGTTTCCAAGCACTGACTGCAACCCAGATCCTGCTGTCCCCCCAGTGTGCTGCCATTCTTTACTCTAGTTCATCTTAATTTACACTGTAATCACACAGGGTTGTTGGCTTTGCTCTCCCCTCACTGCCCAAACTACTCCTGTAGATTGTAGCCTGCAGCCTGCACCAAAACTCCTCTGCATTGTGCTGGTTTTTGTAAGAGACCATCCAGAAATCAGTCATGTTCTCCCATTTAGACCTGTCTCAGCTCATGGGTATCAGGGAGAGAAAGGGGGGTGGGGGAGATCTCAGAGCCTGGACTTGCGGGTTTGCTGTTGACACATTTCCATATCCAAGTTCTGCCTCACAGAGGCAAGCTCCAAGAAGCTGACAAGAAGGGGAGAGGATACAATGCAAGAAGAACCTGTGACAAATGTGTACACAGGTTAGAAATGGGTAGGTGGGGAAGGACTTGTGTGTAGAAATAGATTTAATAGGTAGATTGTTACTAGCTCTTCAGAACGTTCTCAGTGTAGTCCTAATTGTGGGGTATTAGCGATAGGAAACACCACTGCATTCAGGCAAAGCTACAGAAGAAACTGTAATTCCTGTTCCTCAACACAGAAGGCACATCCTGGACCAAAATCAACCCACAGAACCCATAGCAATATGGGGTGTCAGGGCACTTCTTGGGAGAAGGAGGGAGAAGGGAGGAATAGGAAATAGCACAGAGGGGGAATGCAGAAGGCCTCCGAAACTGTACTCAATTAGGAGTTCTAACTCCAGCTCCCCTCCCCACTTTCCCTTGGCACTGGGTAAATCCCGCCAGCTCTTACACCACAACTGTTTTCAGCACATATTCTTACAGAGTGCACATCTGTCACGGTGTTATTGCACAGCTGGGCAGCTCTCCCATGAATCTTGTTTGTTCTGGATGTGATGCATGACTGAAATGTCATTCCCACAAAGCGGCAACTCAGCAGGCAGAAATCATTTAGTCCAGCAGATTTATACCCGTTCAGTATTTGACCTGGGCGTTTATTACACAGAAAACATAGCAAGAGGCAGGAAGAACATAATCAAACACAAACACTTGCCTGAACCCAGAAGATAACAGGGCTGGAGAAACCCAACACTTTCGCAGCCAATGCATCTCAAGGAAAATGTTGTTCCTCAGAGTGACCCTTAGCTAACTGTTTAGCAAGAGAGCAGAAGGCTTCTTTGTGCTTTACAAGCTACAAAAATCGCCAGAACCACTTGCACTTTAAATCTATTAAAACAAGCTAAAAAACCTCTCTGCCATTGAAATTCTCCATGATAATGATACATAATGGAAAAAACAAGGTTTCCTAAGTGGAAGGCAATATATTAGCATTCCAAAAGCACAGAGCATTAGCTACTCTTTAATTAAATGATTTCAAAGAAGATCTTTGTATGTAATTGCTATAATTTAGATGGAAACAATACTACACTAAATGTAATTAGAGAAGTGTGAGCAGAGAGGGATGTTTTCCTGTGTGCTGCAGAGATGGTTCTGGGTGACCTGATTCCTAAAGTAGTAACTTTCCCCCCCCCTTGCTAATAAAAATCTTCTTAAGCCTGATCAACCATTGCAGCACAGCCTGCACAGATAAGAGCTGCTCATATGCAGAGCAGCTAGCAAGCAACCACACACCCTGTGAGCACTGCTCACCAACAATAAATGCAACCCGGATGCCTACAGCACTTTTTGATTGACCAGCCAACATGATGAAGGTTATGTTACATTTTAAGATGACTCTGTTGTGCATTTGAAACTTCTATGAGAGTAAGCAAATGTAAGGAATGGAAAAGAGTGCTATGTTACCTCTGGAGCTCCCATGGACTCTCAAACAGCTTTCCTTGGGAAGTGACGAAAACTCTCATCTTTTGTGGAAGTAAACGTGGGCTAAACAAACCATCACAGGGAACAAACCCTGACTGGGCAAAAGCAGGTATTGCAGTTGAACCCTGCTTTCATCAGTTTTGTGAACTACGTCACTGGATATTTTTCCATAGTGGCCAAGGTGCATGCACATGACCCCTCCACACCCTATCTGTTTTGGGGAGGCCAGGCCCAGCAGAGATGGTTGGGCAGACAGCAAAAGCTGCAACATCTTAAAACTGCTAATGTTCAGCTATCAATAAGTGCTTAGCATTAAGTGCTCCAGTACGTACATCTGGATTTCTGCAGCCAGTGTAGCTGATCTAGAAGAGCTGTAAAAGACAAGACAGAAGATAGCATACAGGAGATAACGACTTCTTGTTGGCTGAAGATAGAAAAATCTTGTGTGCTCATTACCTCAGCAGTCTGAAGTGTGTTTGTTCTCTCTTTTTTTCTTTTTTGAGCCTATCACTTTTAGAAACAAAACAAGTCCTAAGGAAAGAGATGGAAAACGGGGTTGGTGGGATTTTATTTTTTCCTACTCAACTGGTGAGTCCTCACATTGCTTTGAAGATACCACCTCATTTATCTTATCCGATCCCCATGTGCCTTTGTTTCACATTTACTTTGTCTGCTCACTAAATTAGGGAGGTGGATTTTTTCAATAAATATAGCTAAACTATCAAGATGATACAGGGGAAAAGGGGACATAACGTGCTATGAATTTTGCCTCAATAACTTTGTCTACCATGGTGTAACTGAAAGCTTTTAATTGCTTGTTGCAAGGATAGAAGACAAAAGAAGAAAGCTGGGTTTTCAAGGTCCAACTCTGGGAAGCCAACACAAAAAGTATGTTTTGATTTTTTCCATCTAAGCAGTCTGATCTGGAAGTCCTTGAGAAGCAATAAATACAAGAGCCCAAGCGGCATTTAGACAGAGTCAGTTTTCTGACTAAGCTCAATTTAACAAAGGTTCTCCAGCCTAAGCCATGGAATGGTAATTTACAGGCTTTAGACAGGATAGATTTTGTTCTGTCCCTCAGAGTAAGCAGTTAAAATTCCACATAAAATCTTAGCTAATAGGACAGCATCTTCTCAACTGGCTCTACGCATAACTCACAGGGAAACCATTGCTAGGAAACCAGAAAATGCTTCCCAATCCCTTCTTTGGAGAAACAAGGCAAGGCTTTTATTGCCACGGTTGGATGTCATTAATTTGCAAAAAAAAATTACTAGGAACTTTGAAAACAATTCTGAAATGCTTACAGATTCATGATGGAGTCATTTTGGAAAAGGTCATTGGTAATGCAGCTATAATTATATCTTTCATTAATTTTTTAAATACACAATAACTTACAAATGCAGTATATACTGACTAGGTAACCTTGTACAGAAACTATTTAAAAGGCTTTTTACATTTATACCGTGTTCTCTTGTCAAACTGCATTGCTTTTGCCTTATCATTCCTTGCATTGTTGATAGTTGTGCTTTTTATATAATTCAATACGCCTCATTCCTGACAGGTCAACAGAATGAATTGAGGGTCACAAGATAACAACTCATCCACTTCTGGTCCATAGATTCAATCCCTGTCCCTGCCTAGGGTATGAGAAATAGATCTTCTCAAGTAATAGCTCCTGTATTGCTCACAGGAAAGGCATCAGCCGTATCCGTCTGGATCTATCCCTGGTGGCAGTTTCAGACAAGCTGCCCAAGCGTGGAAAAAGAAATGTCTTCTCATGCCTAAATCAAGTCCCCTTCTATAATTTCTGAAGTAAACTGGCAGGACATTATATGGAGCAAGCATGCATTGAAGTTGTCTGTACTTGGCTGGTCTGGTCTGGCTATAGATGGAGGACTTTTATCTTCACTAGTCAGCCTAGCTCCTTTGCATGTAATGGGAGATAACAGTCAAAGACTCTGGTAACACCTCTTGTCCTCAGCTGTGCCTACCAGTGAGACAGATGACTGAAGATGCAAAGGAAGGAAGCAGCTGATAAGATCATCTTCACTACACAACATCAAATGCACCTTCCTTTCTGAAGCATTTTTCCTTCACTGGACATCAACAAGGTGAGAGATGAAAAGGTACCTCATTTTGCTTCTCAGAAAGTACCCTGGGGCCTCTGAAGTAAAATTTTAACAAGATTATGCCCTACAGAATAGACTGCTTACATTTTAAGCATTTTGAATATCTAAAAATAAAAAAAAGAAAAAATATAAATATACTTAATAGACAGCACCTTTTGAGATGAACTACACAAGCAGATAGATGGATGGATCAACAGAAAACTTGATAGAAAGAGAGCCAAATATATATTTTAATTGATAATACTGAAGTAAAAGCTAATTGCAGTGTCATCATAAATAGACTGTTTCATTTAGGAAAGCCTGAAACCAATCTTGCTTTTTTCCTTTTATTATAAAAGAAAAATGCTCGCAGAGGAAGTGTCTTAGCAAGCAAAAAAAACCCCAGTAGTAAAGTCACCCAAATCAGTAAATGTTTCAGCTGACCTGAATCTGTGCTTTTGTTGCAGGAATGTAGAGAGGGAGAAAGTGAAGCAAGATTGCCATCTGATTGCAGTTAAAATCCCTCTTTATTTACATCTGTGCCTCTAACAGGTAGTGCCAGAAGTAGCTATTTAATGGGCGGACCCAAGAAGTGCTATGAAGCACAATCTGGAAGAACCACCTCCTGGCAGGGAAACAAGTGTGTTGTTTTCTTTCTAGTCCCCTGGAGGGGATGAAGTTATCTCAGCAAAACCAGGGGGAGCCCCAGATCTGGGCAGTCACAGCCACAGGAGCACTGAGTGGTTAATTCAGCACAACTGAAGGTGCTCACTCTCTCTTTGATGTCCAGCAAACAGAAGCACATGTTGCTACTGCTGCACTTTTAAGAGCTAACCGAGTACCCAAGGCCAACCTCACTTCCCAGCAAGTATCACCAATGTGGTTTCACGAGCAGGGCTTGGTCAATGCCACTCTCAATGTAATCACATAGCACAGACTGGAGAGTTCCTCTCTACAAGCATCTAGGATAGGTAGCAGGTGGGCTGACCCTGAGTCACCCAGGGTAGGACCATGCAGCATCAGCTTGGACCCATCAGTGCAAAAGTCAAGGACCAGAGCTATTCAAATTTGGCTGGTCTGCTCTCATGAACTCTAAAGCCATTTAACTTTTGGGCATGATGCATAGATGTGGACCTGAGCGGTTGCCAGGTAAAACCTGCATATGTCTAAGCTCTTCATTTCCATTCCTGTGGCTCTTGGCAAGCCTGGAGAATAAAGCTCTTCCACGAGACCTATTCTGGCACTTATACAACCAGCACTGAGATGCAGCTAAGAAGCCTAGCCAGATCTGAGCTGGGGTTTTCTGCTGGTTATTGTACTTCATACCCCAGTGCTCCATGCTCCAGGACTGATTAGTTCAGCATCAACATGGCAAGAATACATGGAGGCAACACAAACCAGCCGCTGCCATTTCCTCTGATCCAGAGTGATGGGTAACATAGACCAGAGGTGGGGGGATGGCCTAACAGAAAGAGCCAAGACCCAGCCAAACATATTAGGTCTAGCTGAGAATCAACTGTGTCCCTGTACAAGGTTCTCTCACTTCCATAATTGCCTTGATTTGTTTTGGATTCTTCTCCCCACTAGCCAGGATACCCTGGTCCTACATTACCTGGGAAAATGGTGAGCCTATGCTAGAGACCCTGGCTCAGCGCACACACTTACAGAAGGACTTGGTACATAAATGTACCTCCATCACTTGTTGTCATTTGCAGCTTTTGAGACAATAGAAGAAAATGCTGACGATTGCACACCAAAAAGAGGGCCTGTTATGAAACCTGGATCTGAAGGCATCTGTCTGTAAGAAAGTAGCAGTAAAGCAAGACTAGTTCCTATGTGCAGGCTGAGCTATTAGGGCCAAAAACACACAAGCAGCAATGGAACAGTTGCAAATTGTGCCAGACGGGATAGGTTTTATGAATGGGAAGTGAGAGATTGAGCTATTTCACCATGAATTAAACATAAATCATTACTTTGGAGAAGATCAAATGGGCTGTGTAACCTCCCAATAGTTTTTTATTAGGATTTAGATGGAATTAGCATTAAAGGAGGTCACTGGTTACATGGAAATTGGATGGAAAGCAACTGAGACAAAGAAGCAGAACCTAATTGAAAGAGACACAGATCAGCAATTAGGGAGAGTGGAAGAGGGAGAGTGAGAGTTATACCGTCTCATGACTGGCAAGATGATGCAGAGAGCAAGAGACTGGAAGCAAAGGAAACATAAAAGATGAAAGATGCCACTGGAAAGGCAGGCAATTGCCAACAAAAAACACTGTCTAATTTTCTTCCTAAACCATAAATATGGTCTTTAAGAGCCACTTTGCAGCTTTTAATTCAGTTGCTTTTGGCTGACCTGTTAACTAGGAACAGTAGCCTGAGGGCAACTGGGTGATGATTCAGGGCTGCTGTACTTCTGTCTGTGTATAGAAAGAGAGTAAGAAAAATGGCAATTTTTTCTAGAAAGAAGAGATGTATTTTCTTCCAAATAAAATATACCATCCCTTTGGATCTAGATTTTCAGCTGGTGCAAATTAGTGTCATTCCCACAGACCATCTCAGATATAAGGCCTTGTTCTAGTGCTACTATTCAGCGGGATTAAAGATGGCAGCAGTGAAACTACCAAGAATATACCAACAGCAGACAGCAGCTTCCATGATGACAAATTTGTTCAAGAAAATCTTGGTCTGTATTCTGTTTCCAAAGGGGAATGACCAAACAAGAATTTCACTGAATATTTCATGCAGGTAAAATCTGAAGGAAGTGGTTCATTTCTACCTCCAAGTGAAACTGAATGTCATGATATGGAGATTTTCCACAGAAGATAAATTCAAAGCGTTGGCCAGATTCACTGACTAGCAATCCATGTTGAACTGGTCATGGAAAGCTGCAACACTGTCAGATTCCAGGTCAGGAGGGATGGATGGGGCAGGGGAAGAGTTTCTGTGAATACAGAGAAAAACCAAAATCTTGCAATAAAAATCCTGCAGTACAATCATGACAGACCCTTTTCCCTCAGCTTTGGAAAACAGTCCTGGGATTATTCATCAGCTCAATGGGCACTTCCTTTAAAGTGCCAGCAGAAGAGGAAAACCACTGCAAATGACATGGCACAGCATGATCTTTTAGTTAGCAAGTAATGCCAAGTGCAATTAGTAAGTAATCTGCAGAACGTATAATTACGAAGCAGCCTTACAGCTTGTGCTCGATTTCTCCATTAGCTGCACAAATAATGCACAAGGCAATGGGGGAGACAGGGATTTTTTTTTTTAATTTTTATTTTTTTTAAATATAAAGTGCTATCAAAATAAGAACTTAGTGAATGACAAACCAAACCTTTTGAAATCTGGCCTCTAAAAAATTTATTGCCAATGTTCCCAAACCACTTTACATGACAATTGCTTCAAAAGAAATCCCAGCAACATGAAAGGGAGTGTGAGACACCTGGGAAAAGGGATGGGAAAGCACGTTAATTTTTAATGCTGTTTTTCAGAAGTGTTCTCTCTCTTCGTCAAAGCACTCATGAAAGACAACCAGTTTCTGACAGCTTTGAAACCTGAAGATGCTGCCTTCCTCTTCTAGAAAAGACACTGGCAGGTATCAGCAATCTGAGTGTTTCCTCCACTAATGGGTCTGCCATCCCAACAGAGGCAGGTGCTGCCCCTTTGCCAGAAGCTGGATAACACAGCATGTTCAGTCATTTCAATCTTTCATCCTACAAATCAGGAAATTTCCAACCAGAGATGTCCAACACAAATGTGGAAGCCATTGCTCAGAACATGTAAGCTCTAAACAGATGTGACAGGGACAGTTCGTGGTGGATCGGGGTGACAAGCTTTGCCTGGCACAGGGCATCAGAGAGAAGGCGGCTCAGAAGAGGGGATGAGATCTGTACCTGGCTGAGCAACAGTGTGAGGAGGTGCCTGGCCAGTTATAGTGGAGGAATTTTCACACGTTTGGGTCAAAGGGATGATGAAACAAGAAAACCATGTACAATGATCAAATGAGGAAAAGCTCTCCTTAAGAATAAAGGCTTCTAGCACTACGTGAACTATGTGAGATGCCTCAAACTACAGTATGGCTGCTCTGGAGAGCTGCTCTCCACCACTCACTGCAGGCCAATGATGAAAAATCTGAGAGAGTGAACTCTGCAACCAACCCAGCGCTGAGCCTTCCCAGCTCCCAGAAAAGCTGGTGTGCTGTACCACCCACTGCCCTGTGCAGGATCAGGGCCAGGCTGAGCCGGAAAGCTGCTGAGGCCATATGGTCGCTCAGTCCCCCGAGGGCTGGTGGGATCAGGGCACCAGAACATTTCATGGCTTGCTCTAACGGAAAGGTGAAAGACTCTGAGGAACGTATGTGTGCACAGCACCCTACCCTTGGCTGTGGACCCCACACCAGGCCTGAGTGCTTTGTACAGCCCAGCCCAGCTGCTAGCAGGAGCACAGGACCTATCATCCAGCTGTCCTTACTTAAAAGCAAAAGAAACAAAGCACATTAGCCTCTTGATGAGAATATCTGGGTTGCATTGTCATCAGGCAGCCCTTGTCCTCTTACTTCGGGAAAAGAAATCATGTATCAGCCTGCTGCTCATTCTGGCTCCTCCCGTAAGGGCTTTTGTTATTCACTTTAGTGAATAAAAGCCTCCAGTCAGCACACCTTTTTCTAATCCTCCTCCCTGCACATGTTTACCTCTCCATGCACCTTGTCTGAGCATTACAGACATGACTCAGCATCTCTTTCCCCCTAAGGAACGGGAAAAGTCTGCACAGTGGGGTACTCATCTGGGACTCAGTAGGCCTGACTTAATGCCAAGCTCTTCCCATGACAGCCTGCTCAGTGACGACCACGGACATGTCCCTTGTTCTGCCTCAATTTCCCTACCTGCGAATACAACCAATGATATTGATTTATTTAGCATAATATTTATCTACTGTCCATAAATAGCACTTGACTCCAATGAGAGTAATGTTTGCCCCAGAAAGCCAAAGACACACAATACATGCCACAAAGTCCAATGCCTTCTCCATTTGTTATAGCTTCTGCCAGGAATCTTCTGAGTATATGGCACAGCTGCTGGGAACTGATCTCAGGTCACAAACATCCTCTTCCTAAGGCCCAATAAATCACACAATGCTGTCTGAGAAAGATTACTCTAAGCAGATGTTCTCATCACCTGATTTGTCTATTCAGGTGCCACAGAAAGACCTCAGCTCATACTGCAAGTTTCAGCAGCACAATCAATATTGTGCCTCTGTGAGCTGTTTAGGTGAATTCATGCAGCAATCCAAAGGCTAACGAATAGAGTATGCCTCTGGCAGGGAGGGAGATGGGAGGAGGAAGTGACACTGATTAATGTGTGATCGTTAACAATGTTTTTAAGTCTTGCAAATGAAGATAATGATATGGGTAATCAACTGTCTTACTCCAGGGTATAAACTGATAATCTGCTGGGATAAAATGGGAATTCCTATAACACACATTTTCTTGTCCATTGTAAAGTCACTTGATGGCATTAGCAGATTGATCATTTTCTTGCAAAGTCCCAGCTATTCATTACTTCCAGAAGGTTTTGAAATTAGATCAGATGATACTGGAATGCAGCTCACTATAGCAAATGCCAATATCCTCTCAATCACTTTGGTTTCCTAACTTAATAATTACATTTGTAATTTTTGTTCTCAGATCAAGTTCTAAATTTTACTTTTTTTTCCTGTGTGCAGTCATTATTTTCACAGATTCTTTTTAATTCATGGATCTTATTCTGAAGAGTCCTTATGTAGGTTTACACACTGCAGTTTGCATAGCCCCATGAGTGAGGACAGTGCAATGAACTCACAAGGACACATCAGAGCCTTGCAGTAAAATCCATAGCCAATAATAAAGCTGGTCACACCACAAACAGATATTGCAATAAACATAAAAAGAAAGGAAAACTGAAATGAGACATAAAACCACAATGGGGACAACAATTAAAACCTACCAGTCCTTTCTAGGTATCTAATGGTACCTACACCACTTGGATAAACCAGGTTTTGAAATCTGCTCTCTGATCTCTCAAAAATCCCACAGTTTTGGTAGGCCTGAGAGTGTGCACAGGCTGGCTCGTCAGCTCTGGTTCCCAAAAGAAGTGAAGATACACAAGGACAGAGTTCAGAACCCTTCACCACAACAGCCCTCATACATGATCCCTTCTGTTGTTTTCTGCACTGGAAGCTGCAAGTTGGATTTAGCTTTCTACAGACCTCTGGTGAAATCTTTCCTCCAGATTCCCTCTTCATCAAATCCTCTGTTGAGCTCAGCAGCAGAAGTTGAAGAAGAAAATCTGTCTTTTTTCGAGGCAGCTTCCTTCTCTTTTCCTCAAGCAGAGTGAAGTGAAAAGAGAGCAGATCGATGGCAGAAGAGTTTGAAGGTCTCTGCTGGGCCACAGGAATTGAGGAACACTGTGTTTGTGTCTTTTCTTTATGCATGCCAGACAAGAACCTCAATTCCTTCTAGGAAAACAATTTCTTGGTGTTTCTGCCATCCACTTGCCTCTTCTCTCGTTTGCTGCGATTGCTAGCACGGGTGCCAGCTATGGAGGGTGAAGGCTGGCCCAGCAGGGAAAAGGCCAGCTCCTCTGACCACATCCCAGCAAAGGCACTATTTTCTATCACCCCTCTGTTTTCACCTTACTTTTCTCAGCACAACCACTCAGAGGTGGCAGATCCACAGCCCTGTACCCCTAAGCAAAGAGGCAGAATCTTTCACGGACATTGTGTCAGCTTGTAATTTTCTTTCCCATATCAGCTTTTAAATGTGACAGCAAGACTTGAGCAGAAGGCAGTGAATGTTGCCTTGCTTAAAGAGGAAGGATGACAATCACCTTACCAGAAAGTGACAGGAAAATGACTCTTGGGTCCCATGTAATTTTGAACTCAATGGAAGCTTGGACCTGGGAGTTGTTGCCCCTCTCTCATACTCAATCTGCTGAATCTCTGCTGAGTGCTAATCAGAATCTGTCCACGTTGCCTTCTTATCTGTACGTACTTTGCTGATGTCTTCCACAACTCAGTCAGTTCTTCAGGATAAGAGTTAACTCATGGAACTCCTGGCCACATGATAACGTGACTGTTAATTTTTTAAAGGGATTTAGGGGAAAAAAACCTTCAAAAAATAGAAAAACCATGAATGTCTTAGAAATACAAAGAATACTATGTTTGGCCAAGAAAGTCCCTTATTTGTAAATCTCTGTAAATGAGAAAAGTGTACAAAGGAATCATGGTGGTTTTTTTAATATATATTTTTAGCATCCTCTACTTGCCACTGTTGGAGCATGGAACTGAGCTAGAGGGACCTCTGGTCTGACTCAGTATGGCCTGTGCTCTTAATGGTCTCTTTCTCACCTCAAACCTCTCCTGGCCTCCATCTCACCTTTTCCAATATTTCTCAATTACTTATTCATTCTGACCCACTCTTCTGCCACCCCGTGATGGATTGCCAGTAATTTTATGGGCCTCTTGGAAAAAAAATGCTCCCACTTCATCTCTGGTAAAGCTGTATGGCCATGTAAACAAGAAGGTGTTAGAAAGGGCCAGGGCTCATAACCTATTCATTTACAACCAGGAACATTTTCTTATATACACATAGCCAAGGGCAGCAGTCACAGCGATGTTGGCAGACCAGCTTGTATTAAATCCTCTCACTGAAAACGTTAATGCTCAATGATGCATACACAGATATATATGGATCATTAAGTATAAATACATAGAAACACATATATATTTATATAGACACACGTAGGTGTGTCTACATAAACATATATTTATCAGCACAAACTTAATGATCCCCATCTATAAATGAGTGTCTGCACACACATGTGTATAACGAGTCTACTAAAATGACAGCAAAGCTCTGCAGGGCAGTGAAGCAAGAAGGTTATTTCTCTTGATGTAGGTTTGGAGAGATGCTTAGCACAGGAGATGAAGTGGCAGGGGTAATAATTATAAGTCAGAGCTGGAACAACATAAAGCCCTTCTCTGGACCCACAAAAACATCTTGTCTCTGATTAGAATGGTACAGACTAGCAACCCTCTCAAGCAAATACTGCTTCTGTTTAAAGATATCACAATCAACTAGAAGGGGAATACAATCGGATTCCTTTCCCCTGGTGGACAACCTCAGGCAAGTAACATGCTGTGCCTGTGGCTTTTCAACACAGAAGTGTTAGATCTGACCCATTAGAACGTGAAATCGTTAAAAAGATATACTACTTGCCAGTGAGGGCTACAGGACAGAAGTTAGAAAACTGTAGAATTCAAAGACTAGTGCTTTCTACGTACTCATTAGGTCACCTAAGAACATGCCTAACCCATCGCCCTTACACATTTGAGTTATTTTCCTAAAGGACCCTTTGTTTTCTACAGCTGCTTTCCTCACCCCCGCACCAAACCCTGCAATGTGCTTTGGTACACATCTCTCAAAGCGCCGTGACACTAAAGGAGCTGAACTGACCATCTTGTCAGATGAGATGAGTGTCAAAACAACAGCAAAAGGAACTGCAGAAGTAGATGATCAGTCAAGAATGGAGGAAGGGAGAGTGGATTCACCTTGGTTAGGCAGTAGCTCCAAGTTAGACCAGCTCATGCAGTCTCATGGTACTTCCCTGTGTGTCACAAACTACATTCTTAGTGCAGCCCACTCAGCTATACTTGTAAGAAAATAATTCATTCTTGCACCCTTATAGCCATATGAAATAACAAAATCATAGAATAATTTAGGTCAGAACAGAACTCTGCAAGACATCTTGTCCAATTCCCCACTAAAAGCAGCTCCCAATTCAAAGTACACTAAGATATTCAGAATCATATAATGCCCCTACATGCAAATCTACAGATTTTACCATATTGGTAAGTTCTTTAGGACTGTCCTAGGACGCAAATACACAGCACAAAGCACAGAAGATCCAAAAAGCCTAGGATGCTGATACAATACAGACAGATACTGCAACTGCTCACATAACAGCCATGAAGTGGTATGAAATCCTGTGCTAAAACTGTTGCTGCTTCCTACAGCCCAGAGAGTCCACTCACAGTATCTGCCACAAAGAGAAGGTTGGGAATAGTAGTCATTCTACTGATATACTGATTTTAATAAGGTAATATTATGATATAATTGTTAATAATGCAATATGTTAATAACGGAGTATAATGACTATTTAATACACATTCCCCTCAGATTTTTATTTTTCGGAAGTAGTTGAACACAGACCACTTTGATGCAAATCAATGGAAGAAATTTTCCCTAACAGGAATCAGCAGAGACTGCTGGATAAAATATTTTGCATCTTCCAGGATGAAAGACAGATCTTTAAAAGCCACTAACCTACCCAGTTTGGTAGTACACAAATATGAGCACAGTCTTGGTCTCTCTGCCTCAGCCCTGCTTCTACTCTAAGAGCTCCCACTGATCCCATCCTCAGCTAGGATATGCTGAGCCCAAACCATTGTAATCCTCTCATCAGCTTCTTGAAATCATTGGGATTTCTACCCACAAACGCAAATTCCATGTACCTCCAACGACCATGTGTTATCTCTGTTCAGAGAATAGCCAGTACCAACAGAAACGCACTGATTTCTTTAGAGCCAAAGCTTCCACAAGCTCAGCATGATCCTACACCGCCCTTATAGGTGAGTTCACTGAAATTCTCGTTGTGAGAAATACCTAAGTGATCTGCATAGAAATGCTTTGCATAGGGGCTTTATAATGGTCTCTTTCCTCCTTAGTTCCTTTAACGCTGTGGATAGGAATTTCTCTAAACATTTATGGCAAGTATCATGTGAAATTTCTTTGTATGGCTTTTACAGACTATTAAGAATAGCTTTGAAAATTGCTAGTGATGACGGTAATAATAAAAACAATACCAATAACAATAGCAATAGCAATAATAATAATACGCCTGCAAAGATTTCAAAAGAAAAAGAGTCAGCTCTCAACAAAGCTGATACAATATTCAGTAAGATAACTCACTTCCTACATTCTCCATCAGAAGACTACAGAGATATAAGTAACAATAACCTTAGATTTAAAATGCATCTTTCATCTCAAAAGAAAACTGCATTGATTTATAAAGTAAATGGGCTAAATCCACAGCTAGTTGAAACTGATTAGCTCCATTGATTTCAGTGAAGGTGCTGATGCGCACGTTTATTTGAGCTCAGATCTGTGTCTCTGCATGTGTGTGTGGTTGGAAAGCGATACACGTTGAACATTGCACAAAGAATTTCACAGAAAAACACCATATTAACCAACACAGAAAGTGACACATTATTGCTTGCATTTGGAGAAAAATGCGTAGAGTGAACAGAATGCAGGGTCTAATCTTCAGCTGAGGATTGGCATATATTTCCCCAACCGGATGCTCACAGCAGTCTTGTGAAAAGGCTTACAGGTATATCACGTGGTGTTGTGTTTTGCTCCGTCCAAAAATAGGGACAATATTTGCAGATAGCAAGGCAGCAGATTCACAGATATATTCTTCTACACAAACAAGTACTCCACTTTTATGAAGAAAAAGCCAAAGCCAAGGCATGGTTTTGGAGTAAAGGAAAAAACTAGCAACTCTACCAGAATTGATACAACCTCTACTCCAATAAAAATCTCAACAGCTGTCTGTGACATAGACACGGAGGCTGCCTCGTTCTGCCCCAGCGCTGTTTGGGAAACAAACTTCAGTGTGCAGCTCCTACGCTTTATAGGCATAACGGATAACCATAATTACTTAGCCTCGCCTTCCTAGGGCACTTTAGCACAGGAGATACAGATGGGCTATACAGGAGTTGGCTACACCTTCCTGATCCTCCCAAGACACTTCATCTGTCATGGCATAGATGGCAAAGAAGCCAGCTCCAATAACCCCTTGAAAGAAAAAGATTTTCCCCCAGCCCCTTTCTTGCAGCTAAGATGAGCTACACTGCAGGTGCAGACCGCTCCTCACCACATAGTCACTTCTGTTTGTGTAAGGCTGATGTAGGTCTGGTTTTTGAAAGGCATACCAGCACAAATCACGCAATCCAGTTGGAATAAATTCAAATCACTAGCAGAAATGCCCAAGACACACATAACAGTTATCTGATCCAAGCTTCCGCAGAAACTGGTGACAAGCATACCCAGCAGTCTACTCTCAGTCTGTCACTACCTGTGACACCAGCAATGAAATCCACGCATTTCTGCCACATAAGTAGGCAGATGGACTGAAGCCTAGAAGAAAATATGCTGGGCTTGAATCTCTTTTCTCTTGCACATAGTTCCTGCAGGAACTTCAAGTGCAGGTGCAGAAAGCAGGAAAAGCAAACCGACTGCAAGGTGAAATTTATAGTATATCCCCTGCCCCTGAGTTGAGTGCTGCAACAGTGTTTGACGTGATTAACCAAAGGCACTCCTTCATGCCACTGCAGACATGCTTCACAGGAGTGCCTCAGTCTAAAGCATCTTAGCCACCTTGCTTTCTGATCCTTTTCAGAAAGCTATTCCAGCCAGCTCAAAGAAAATACAAGTAAGAAGTCATCTCTGCAAGCAACAAAGGCAGTGCATCTAGTCCTTACTTTGTTCAGAATCCCAGAACAGAGTCTTCTGATCTGCTTTGTGCAAGAGGTCAGATGACTCTTTGAAGATGCCTTTGAACTTAAAAAGTTTGTTCTCTCTCCTGATTGTTAAACTCAGATCCTGGCCTGTTCTTGGGCCAACATTACTCCACCAATTCCACCAGCCTTACCCAGCACTTCAGCATTCTTGGGAGGAGGAAGGTCCAAGCACCTTCAGATCCAGCCCAGGCTCTTCCTTCCATGGTATAGGTGAATCATAGCATACTACACCCCAGACCAGGAAAGTTATTCTGAGCTCAGCTCTGCATATGCACACTGAGAACACCTTTAGCTTGAGCTAAAACCAGATGTACAGCTCACAATGCAGAGAGCAAACAACAACATTTGGGGATATTCATACCCAGCAGCAATCTCAGAAGACAGTCAAACTGCACAACTGCAGCAACCACAGAACTGACATTAGGTGCAACCATACAGATCTCTGGTCTCTGAAGAGCACTGCAGTCCCTCGGCCATCAGATCCAAGGAACACAATCTCAGCAGTATTTATGAGAAGGGACCTCTGGATGTCACTAGTCCAAGCTCTTACTCCAAGACAGACTGTCGCCAACTGTAGATCAGGGCAGATGTGACTTCATCTAGCTGAGGCTTGAAAAATTCCAAGGATGGTGATACCACAACTTCTCTGTAACCTGACCAGGGCTACACCACCCGCCAGAGAAGCAGATTTTCCTACTATTCTATCTGAACGTCCAAGCTACAGCTTGGGACCATCTCTCCTTGTTATACCCCCTGCCACTACTGAGAAGAGTTTGGCTCCATCATCTGTTTGCCAAGTGATGCATGGATGCTCCATCTGGGTCTGTGACCATCAGCAAAAACCACAAAACAGCACCATGCCTTCATGCAACACTGCATGTGTAGCTACACAATGCTGCACTGCACACCGTGAGGCTCACCATGCACTTGGGGATCTCCATGCACCCCTTCTGCCATCACATTTCAGAAAAAGTTGAGAGCTGCTATACTTACGTCATTATCTGGGTCTCTATGCCAGGGTCTACAAGGGATCCATCCACAAAAAGTGGTGTTGATGTGAAACTGTATTTACTCCAGGATCTTCCCTCATCAAAACTCACCCTGGGATAGAAGCAGACAAGATTTATACACATAAAAAGACTTACTCTAGAGCAACTGCAGCAATTAAATGTTGGCTAAGGTCTGCAAGCTCCAGCAGCTGGATTTATAGACAAGCACCAATCTTTGCCATTTCCCAGCCCACTAATTCACGCTGTTGGTGTACTTTGAAAGATCAAAGCTTTAGAGAATATAAGCACCAGCAATAAGAACATGGATATACTTGATCCAGCTGTACATCAGACTTCAAGGGATCAAGGGGCATTGCCAAGTCCTGTTTCTGGATCTACAATAGCACCTGGCATGATGCAGCACTCAGAGCATAAGCAGCTCTGGCCAGAATGCATGAAAATTGCTGTCAATACCACGGGATGTTTTGACCTACGCATGTATCAATGCCATATGGCATTAGCTACAATCTCTCCAGCCCTATTAACACTTTTTTGCATGCCATCTCAGAGGTGGTCTCCATTTTACAGAGAGGTGGAGGAAGGAGGCCAAACTGAGCCACAGTCAGTGGTTAGCCTGTGTGCTCTTTGCCTGTTACAGTTGTAAAACAAAGTTGTATGCTGGTTAAAATGAAAGCATTTCCCTTCTTAGAGGCTGAGAGTGATCACACTGTCAGTGACAAGCCAGGGTAATCCAGTGGCTTTTGATCATCTGTCCCTACCCACAACCACCGTGTGCCTTATTTTCTGTTTTTATCAAAGAGCACATGTATCCTAACCCAGCTGACAGGATCTTGGTTGAATTAGAGTTAGTACAACAGACTTTTAGGTCAGCAGAGGAGGGTTAGCAAACCCTGCTCTCAGCTACACCCCAGCAAGCTCTCTATCTGTGATAGCTACAAAGGACTAGGTGAATGGACAGTCTAACTGATCACACCAGCCGACACACTAGGTCAGGACTCCGGTGGCCTATGCCTTAGTGTCCCCAGACTCCCTCATGGCCTCCCCCCACCCGATCCATGGCCTAGGAGCCCCATTGACACCGTAGGAGTGCCAGTCTCCAGCTCTGCCAAGGCCCTGCCTGGCCATGGGCCTGATACACAGGCTGATGTCCCAGCCTGGCCTCAGCCCGTCCCTGTCACCAGTGAGGTGCCTGACGCCCAGGGCTGGGGCTGCCCTGCTCCTGGCTGGGGTGGTGGGATGGGCCCTGGCTGTGAGATCCTGTGCTGCTGTCCCAGGGACATCGGTCAGCTCCTGGCTTCCCAGCCCTCAGGTAGCTACCAGCCCTGACATCACCCTGATAGTCGGTGCCCACAATAGCGCATAAAACAGCCAGAGGAGGGTGTGCACACCCAGCTGCTACTGCAGCAGGAAAGACAGGCAACCTGCAGACTGTCAGCATCCAGCTCCCGGAGCTGCTGTTCATGAACAGTTCTGAAAGCAACCAAGTTTCTCTCTGCCCCCAGACTCTCCACACAACTGCTCCTGCACAATTTCTGCCCAGAATATCAGCTCCAAATTACACCAGCAAAGGAAGAACAAACAGAGAAGCACAAAGGTTTATTGGCTGTAAAATTATTTGATCCTCTCCCAGCAGGGTCATTACAGAGTTCTCTGTAATTCTGCAAGGTACCTGGGCTGTGAAAGCTGACAGATTACTCTCAATGGACACTACTAAAAAGACAATAATGGCACAAACTTCTTCTTTGAATAGCAGGAAACACTTCTCATTTTAAAGTAAGCATAAAAAAGAAGTTTGCCTTATTTTCCAGGCGAGGAAAGTTTGGGGGGGGATGTGCATGTGTGTGTGCGCACATGCATCTGAGCACCTGGATTTGTCTGAGAGGGTCTTGCTGGAAACTGAATCCTCCCCACTCCAAGTAGGTAGCATCAGGGACACTATCAGATGCCACCAAAGGACCAGGAGGCCAGTGTGACATGTATTACAAACAATGGGTTACGCCAACCTCAGATCTCTAGTGTGGAAAGCCGAGGCATGCAGTCACCATTCCCTAAGTATCTGCCTCTCACAGCACCTAGCAAAACCCTTTCACCTGACTCACAATGCACATCTGCCAGAATAGGAAGCTGACTATAGACCAAAGACAGAAAGCTGGGAGTACAACAGCATACAAAAAGCTTATCTACCCCAAATCTATTTATTTAAATGTATGTATCTTCCCATACAGCTGTGCATTTGTATGCTGTTCTGCTTGCATGCTTATCTATCTAAATAGCATTTCAATTTCTGAGGAACACCATGCTTCATTAGCTTAGCTAAAGTTCCCTTGGCTTTTCAACTATCTGCCCCTCATTTCTCCAGGATGAAACTTACTGTACAATGTCTCATCCTGAGAACTAATAGATATACATGTACCCTTTAATCTATTCCACTCCTGCCCATAAAACAGGTGCCTACTGAGGCAATATGAAGCAAATTCCAAAGTCTCTAAGGGTACAGTTTTGGAGGAAACCTGTTGGAGCTTATTGATAACAGGTCTAAATCACTACTCATTTAATAGAGTGGGTGGGGCAGTTATAGTACTGCACGTGCTATTTCATGAGATTTAGTGGAAAAGGAGAACATCTGAAAGGAACCTCTGCAAAGCAGACAAAGGTGAACTGGGCTCTCAGCTCCTATGGAAAGTCAAGCTGTGACCAAAACTTTCCCGACGTCTAAGTACAGGCACTTGTACATAATTTGCTTTTTACATCCAAAGAGCCTTCACAAGGTAAAACACAATTAAAACAGTTGCACCTGGGTTGAAGAATACAGTCATAAATGGTTAATACATAACTTACAGCTCTTTCAGTAAGCGGCCCACCTTTCACTCTTCCAGAGCTCAACTTGCCACAGCCTGACGTACCTACTGCTGGTGACACCTACACTTGGCTAACACACGCTTCTCCTGCCTTAGCTCATACTTGGTTTGATCTAAAGACTTGGACATGGTCTTGATGTCCTCTTTCCTGAGGGCACTTCAGGTATAGTGATGACTACTGAGTTACCTATCAGAGGCAAATGTTTCTAGTCACACAACACCACCACATTCTAACCACAGACAGAAAGCTGGAATCTGCTGGAAGCATCATTATGGGTCAGCCCTGTTACTACACTCCTCTGTATGTCCAGTTATGGAGGCTGTTGGCAAGAGGATGCTGGCCTAGACTGACCCCTGGCCCTGACACAGTATGGCTACATATATTATGTTATGACTGCAACAAGTTTTCTTATGATAAAACAAACAACCTGTTTCCTGAACACTAGAAAGCAAGACAAAGATCGCAAGCCTCATTTTGCATATAATGACTTGCTTGTAATCCCACATGGAGGTACAGACCTCTTAGAGAACACTTGGTCCCCCTACCTCAAGAAGATCCTAGAAAAATTACAAAGCATTAGGAATACGAGTCAATACATCCTGTGGTTAACAATCCACTATCGCAACAAAACTAAAGCAGTCATTTCTTCAGCTCAGGTGGTAAAGAAATGTGCTCAAATGCAACATATTCAAACTTTAATAGAAATCTATGTTGCAGTCATCCCAGAGATATCTGTCAGGTCAGGAATACAAAGTCCAGAAGCTTTTCATATTGAAAAAGTAGTCATTAATGCTCTTAAGGTACATCTCTGGAACATTAGCTTGTGATTGGTAAAGACAGCCTGTCTTGAGGTCTCCAGCTTCTGAATGACTGTAATTTAACTGAAGGAATTTGTACCATAATGACTCAGGTAGAGGAGACCTTAACACCTCATCACTGCTGCCAAACACCATTGCTTTCTTTTTCTATTTGACTGAAGGCCTCATTTCCTATTCTGCATGAAAAGCATGAGACAGACATGTGCTTAGCACCATCAAGCTGAGAGACGACTCAATCTTGCAGACAGGAGCACAAAACTTGTCTCTGAAGGCTATTTCTAACTAATTCACTTCTAAATAACATTAGAAGCTGGGTAGGTCAGCCCATTAGCCATGCCCCTCTCACTCAAGACCAGAGACTGAAGGTGATGTTAATACACACATTTTCTGTAAACAAGGTCAGTTCTGAATTTCAGAATGCCTCTCTCCAATGCTTAGCTGGTGCAGCAGTGAGGGGGCAAAGGCTAAGGAGAGGATAATTTTGAGGAGTATCTTTAGTGCTTAGACTGTTATAACCCATTTATAGCAAAAGAGCATCTTCAAGTGAGAAATCATTTTGTCCTGTTCCACGCCCAACTCTATTCAGTTGCCACCACTGTATCTCTGGAAATTGATAGTGGAATCCTATAGGAGACAGCAACATTAGCAACATATCTCTATTGTCCTTATCAACACCTGCTGCCCTCTCCTCTCCCTCCCTTTATCTGTCTTACAAGTTTAATACCAAATTCTGTAAATAAAAAGCAGAAGTGAGGCCCACATCCTCTCAGAAATAACCTGAAGCACAAAGGATGACTTCTTACTCAACGTATATGTGTCTGTGGGAAAGAAAGCCCACCTGAAGTCTCATAGTACATGACTAGTGCAAAGAGTAATTCATATATGTGTGTGATTATGTATATAACATTATATTTATAAAATGGTACAATAATCATTATATTAACCAACAAAACCAAAATGACAGTAAAACACAGATAAGAATGATCACATTTGCTCATTTTGTAGACACTAGAGATATTGCCAGGTGATGCAAGAGATACTAGCACCACTGTCAGCTTATCCCCATCAGGAAACCTTCTCAAAGTAACAAGTTTCCTTACCACATGTGCCGGATGGGCACTGACGTGTGTTTCATGGCCACTAGTGCCCCTCCCCAGTCCAGAAACCACACATTGTATTCCTCCTCGAAGATCTGCAAACAAATTGGGTACTGCATGAGTTCTCCACTCCACTGGGAAGGAAAGACTCAGGAGAACAATAGCAAAAGGCTCCGTGCTTTCCTTCGCTCTGCAAAACATACCTGTCTCCAGGAATTTCCACCATCAGAAGATATGAACACACCAACATCAGTGTAGGAAAGCTCAGAGCCAATATTGCCTGCAACACAAGCAACTGTCAGACATTTTTGTATGGATGAAAACAGAACTGTATTTTTCCAGGAAACCAAAAGTACTTGGCCTGACCAGTCCTTCTTTGCTGTTCTTGATTCTATTCTCATCTAAAAACAACACCATGGTCTGGTGGCAAGATTCATGTACAAGAGCTGTGCAATTTGAAAATTGACACTGGGGAGAAACAGTATTATCAGCTTATTTACCCAACAGGTAGCATTGCCTATAATTGCAAGCCAGTAAAAGCAGGCTTATTCTTGCCAAGGACCTACATACTTGAAAAACCGCGTATGAAACCACACGCCCATTTGGTGCACACAAATCATCAGAATGGCAGCAGAATAGTGGCCACTGTCCCTGGCTACCAGATATTTCATTCCAAACACATTTTTCTCTGAACTTGTAGTCTTTGTGCTCTGGCTGGTGAGTTGCATCTCTGTGATCTGCCAGTCTTTATCAAGGGTAAGATAATTACCTCTGTCTCTACTTCTGGTGTAAAGGAAAGCATCTCAAGGGAAGTTACTCATACAGCTGAGTTTAGAGGTGAAACCCAGGACCCACTGAAGCTCATGATTATGGGGCTAGAAAGTCTACTCAAGATTCTGTCAAAATGCTCAAACACATAAATGATCTCAGAACCTGCAGTCAAATAAACAAAGCTTCTTCCTAGGTTTCCTAACCATTTGCAATTAATGAGGACTGTGATGCAATGAAATATAAGTTCCATGTGAAGAAAATCTTGTTTGTTTAGGTACGAGCCTCACCTTGGGGCAGAAACAGTTCAGAGAATTAAGGTGGGTCAAATGACTTTGCAGCAGAGAGGTAGAGACCAGACTGAGCAGCATTCTAGACAATGTTGATTGTTCTCATTGATGTAGCTGTCCCAAATTGTGAGTTTAAACTTACTGGTTATTTTGTATGTTTCTTAATTTTAATCTTGTAATTTCCATTATGATGGAAACTGTTCTGCTGACAGCCTTATAGGGTGAACTACTCTGCCTTTACCATGCGTTAGGGAATGGATATGCCACACATCAAAGCAATGTAAAGAAAAGCTCAAACATCGACTGGAACCATATATAGAGAAAGCACAGCAGAACACCATTTGGAGACAGTACCTCAGAGCTTGAAACTGTTTTTTCCAAGGTCCCTCATCTGAGATGGCAGAGAGAACCTCAAATCTTACAGTGATACATCTTAACACAGAGTAAATAATTAACTTGGACTAAATCCCCAGCCCTCTGGAACCTCTGAGCATCCACCAATAGTTGCAAGAAAGAGATGCCTAATGTCTGAAAAACTTGCGCATGCTCTGAATAGACATTATTAGCTTATTCCCCACACTGCCCTGAGGTCAGCATCTTGCTTCTGCTTCTGGAATTAAAATTTCCACAAGCACCAGGCGCACTGAACAATGCAGGTCTGTTCTAAATTAATTTGTTCTCACCTCCCCACTTCCCAAAACACCCAGTGGCTCAGGGAAAAAGCTACCACAGTCAACCAGGAACTGTCTTTCTGCTGGTCTGTCAACAGTACCTTCAATCAGGGATTCTGGTGGTATGAACTTCTGTCCCATAGGAAGCAGGCAGATGTAACACTGACAGATACTCCATTGGAAGGCCTCCCAACGATAATGGCCCACAGCCACCATATTGTGGTCAAGCCCATGACTTCCTTATTCAAAGCCCATGAATTCTTTACCCAGTAAGCCACTCTTTTACCTTCCAAATGAGCCTGTTTTTAAAGCAGGTGTAATTTCCATGGAAGGAAGGGAGAACTAATATTTTTTCTTCAAAAATAGCAAAGGGAGAGGTGGCACTCTTACACATCTGTAGCATCAACAAGAGCATAATAAAAGCACACTAATTAAAATGTTAATTGAATTTCTGACATTTAACGCTGGAAAATGAGAAATTAAAACCCATATGCAGGTTGACACACTCCCGTCACAATCATGGAATCCAACTAGCCACATTGTTGCAACAAAGTCCTTTCAAAAAATAAAATTTCTGGCTCAGGGAGGCAGGACAATTCAAGAAAGGCCTTTCCATCAGTGCTCAGAATGTAGGAAATGTCCCTGTCCATCTACCTCATCTTCTTCCCTGACACCAGCAAGAATGACCAACTGCTTTAGATGAAGGTACAAGAAAAACCTGCTGCAGGCAACCATGTAGGACAGTCTATAGGGACATCCAGGTTTATGAAGATAAATCTACTGTGTCAGTCCAAAGGTCTGTTTAGCCCAGTGTCTTATCATGAGTAGAAGTCCTCAAGAATTAGAAACTGACTTAAAGGCAGAAGTGTAAGTTTTGTATCGTCGTATTTTAAATATCAAAACTGGAAAACCAACTTTCCAAACAGGGATTTCCAGATTGTGGTGAGGAAAGAGAGTAAAAAGTTGAGATTCTGTTGCTATCAATTCTGTTTGTTTTTCTGTGCAAACCTGTTCCATTATTTTCTTCATTCTCTCCATCTAGTTCCTTTCAGCTACATGGATTCAAACCCCACCAAACGCAACTAACTCCCAAACAAGTCAAGAGGATTTGGCAGCTGTACAATTACATACTAAAGCATAATTCTTCCCTTTGCAAGAATCTAACCTCTGCCCTCACATCAAGATTCCAAGTTTCCCATCATTGCTGGAAATGCACCACTGTAAATCACAGAGTAAGACACAGGGAGTTTGAGCAGCCAATGCCTGTGAAAATAAGTTGCAATGCTTATCCTGGAACACATTCACCAACATGGTGAGACATTCCTGTTGTTGTGCAACTGGTTAGTGGAAACAGATGTGTATCTTCCCAACAGGTTAAGCTTTTTATTGTACAAAGCAGTAAGGCGGAAATTATATTCTGCCTTTTAAAGGTTAATTGTTAGACTGGGAAAGCATTCATTCCATGCACTGGCAGCTTGAAAAGAACCTCATTTACTAACAATTTAGATCAATGCCTAGAATGTCACTGTCCTGCTGCCTCTATTTGCCTCCTAAAAGGTTAAAGAAAAAAGACTCTGCAATCACAGCGTCATGAGTAGGGCTTGCTCCTAAGCATCCATCCAGCAAGTATGACCTGCCAGGAGTGATGACTCCACTTGGCTATGCATAGGAAGATCTAGAGGTTTAAACTAAATTATCTCGCCCCGTTTGGCCTGGATCAGTGAACTGGAAATCACATGGCGTTTCCCTTGTTGAGATATAAATGTCACAAAGGGAACATGTCTCTCAGGTTCTGGCTTAGTCTGGCAGACACACAGAAGCACAGAAGGACACGAGAATGAAAATGGCTGGAAGAAACAGTGTAAATTCATATAGGCAATATGCTAACGTGACACACTTGCAAGCCACTGCTAGGCTGAACAAGGCAAAGGAGATAAAATGAGCCTTAGAAAGAACAGTTAAGCTATTTAGATGTCTTTAAGCATATGTAGGAGCCTCCCTGTGAAAAGGCAGGACAGCCTACATGTTTCAGAGGCCAGCTTTCAATAGCACCAGCCATTCAGAAAGCACTTTGTTAGCCCAGCAGCTCCCACAGAGCTGGGTTGGTAGCCCCATCCATCCTGATTAGGTTGCACGCTGTGTACACACAGGGCCTGTAATTGTTGTCAGATTAATTACAGTGGGTCAGCCATTGCCACCGTGGAGCATTGTAGCAGGTCACCATTAAAACATCGCGACTTGCCAAAGCAGTATTTTGCAGAACAACTCACAATAACAATGACCCGTGCAGTGTTGATGAAGTGCTGCTAGTCTTGGAGCAATAGTGTTGAAAGTAGGTGCCATGCACAAGACAGGCACTCATGAAGCCCAGGCTTCACCCGATAGGCTTTGTGACAACTCTGTGCTTGCTACTCAAAAGGCGGAATGTGTTGATACCTCCTAGGAGCGTAGCCATGATTATAGGCCCTATTCTCATTCATGGTAACTCCAGCAAATGGCTAGACACCTACATCAGTAGTTGTAATGATGTCAAGTGAGGGGAGTTAGTAATGCTAGTTGGTAATGATCCTTTGCAGGTGTGGGCTTAGACCCAGATATGGGTTATTGCAGAGCAACAAATACCTGACAGGCATTATCTTTTTTGAAGTCAGGGGCCTCATACCTTCCCCCAGCCCACAGCAAATGGGAGTTAATGTGAATTAGTTCAGCACTTGCTGAAACAGAGCTGAAAGCTTTTACCCCAACAGGAAACATCTCGCATATTCTCAGGCTCCCAGTGAGGAATGGGTGAGCGGCACTTATGTTCTTACCTGTTGCCACCAGCAGCCCAGGAGCTGTCTCTTTGCTGGAAATGCTTCCTGAAGTATATGGATTCTCTGAGAGTTGCAGATGTAAGTGCAATGAGCAAAAGGGCTGTTGACAGGAAACAAACAAAAGGCAGAAGCTTTAATGCGCAACAAGTTGAACATCAGAGGAACCCTTGGCGACTGCACACAGATGTTCTGATCCTTCTGAAAATGACCCCTCCACTCTTAGCACCGTTACAAATAGCAGCATATGTTCATTTTCTGAATAAGCACCATAAAAGCAGCTGAGAGCAAGAGAAGCAGGAACGCTGCATTACAAGCAAGCATGTCTGCATTTGTTTTTACCAACAATCTGATCTAGAGCACTTTTTCCCAGAAACTTTCTTATCCTAACTTAAGTTCTGTTAAAAAAAGTCAAGAAAGATGGTCAGAATTTTCTCTTAAAATCTACGAAGCTATAGAAAAATAAATCTACTTAATTCAATTAATGCTCAGCAGGTCAAGAGAAAAAAACACAGGGAGAGAGATTAACCAGTGAAACTTCAGAGAAATACCACTCCTTTGAAACACAGGGGCTACAGCCTACTGTAAAATGGCTGTTCACCGAATGTTGTTGAATTATGGCACTAAGCGCACCCTGAAGTTCTCGTCTGTAACCTGTGCCCCATTTTGGAGCACCTGGACTCTGCAGTTCTCTGACTGGGAAGAATCCCTCCTACCCAGTTTTACTGGATGTTTTGTTAACCCAGTGACTAAAATAAGCAGCTCTGAAGGAGTAAAATGTGCTTTGGAAAAGGTCTGCCACTCACCAGCTGGCAAACTACAGGATCCCCTCTTAGATTGGTGTCCGGTGCCTGCAGCAAACGCCAGTCTCTGCCCTTGTTGTAGGTAATGAAAGTCTTGATTTGGTCATCTATCTTCCTGTTAGCCAGGAATATGCCTTTGATACCTGCTACCTAGGAAAAATGGAGAGATGAAAAAATACATCGGAAGAACAGGCCAAAAGTAAGGCCCATCTGAGCACTTTCAGGAGTAGAATGTCTCTGAAAAAGCAAAAAAGTCATCTCCATCCAGCCTTAGAAGACTGTGAATGGCATTACAAGTACATCTTAATGATGCCTGCACAGCTGAAAGGCCTCACACAGTCTCTTTCTCTGGATGAAAAAGACAAGGATGTTCACAGAGCAAATCCCTAGGAAACAGCCCCTTTCTGGATTTCCTTGAGTGCTTGCAGACAGGCTGATGACGGGCTTGAAGGTACAGCATGCACTGCGTCATACATGAGCTCTGTGAGCCTGGGGATGTGGTCTGCCCCACTCCCTCCCCCAATTGGCATAACATGGGAGACAGCAGGTCACATCAGCAGCAGTGTGGGGTCTTTTTGTGTTGCTCTTTTTTTCCCTTGTGCACAAAAGATGGAAATCCTGAATATGCTGAAACACTGATGTTTTGCAAACTTGATTTCTTCACTTTCCTTCCATTCCCAAATTCTGTCAAAATCTACCCAGTTGTTCCAAATGTTTTGATTTTTGTCAGCAGAACCCATTCCAGCAGAATATGCTCCTGTCAAAATGTCCCCAAGATTTTGTGTTGAGTCTGGTCTCTGTTGCACAACTGTGAAAGTAAGGCAGGAAGAAGGAACTTGCTGCAAATCTGCAACTTCGTTGCACAGCCAGGATGCAAATCCTTCTCCTCTAAAGCCCCCTGAGTGACACTGCCCTTTGAATGACTCTGTGAAACTCTCTATCAGCATTTAACAGTAAAGAGTCTATGATACACAGCTGGGGAACACAGAGTTTGCCAAGGAATGGGAGATGATGCACGTTTATTTTAGCTGGTTCATCACAATAAAGAAATACATCTCTTTTCAGAGGCAAGAAAATGTATTTAACTAGGTGAGAATAAAATGCAAAGCCTGTCCTTTATACTGATCCATGCATTATTTTTGAGTTTTCTCTCACTGCCTTAAACTACCTGGATTTTTATAAACAAAGTGGTTATGTTGTTAAATGGGCATTATTCTGGCTGAAATAAATAAATGTATAATCCTAACTTCTATATGTAACTGCAAACACATTTCTCCATGTAACAGTAGAACTTTCCCAAGTCAGCCTGCAACCATTACTATTACTAACAATTAGTTGTTTGTTGCTGGCAAAGCACTGAGCCCTGAACCTCAGCAGATCTTCTATCCAACGAGTTATGACGCACCAAAACTAGAATGCTCTGAAGAAACCAGGAACTGGAACAACTGCTCTGAAGGGACTGCTGTTGGCCAAGGCTGAAAGGCCTGCCAGAAGAATGAGAATGGAACATGTTTCAGGGTAGAAGTTATCCAGCTGTTATCTCTGGGCAAATGGCACCTATAAACTTTTGCTTATAATTCACAAACTGCTCAGAACTCACAAAGGTGGAATCCATATTTCCTACCTGTGAGCAGGTGTCTCTAGCTGTTCAAGGGGAAAAACAGTATTTTGAGTCCTTCTGTAGATGCCTACATTAGGATGAGAGGGATGTGGAAATGCCACATAGCTAACCAGTCAGTGACTTGAAAGCAACCAGTTGTCACAGCTATAGCAGAATGCACTGCATGTATTGCCACATGAGTCGGCTCAGCATCAAATCCAGTAAATGCCTCTGGGCTGATCCCAAAACAAATGAACAACCTGGAAGGCTGGCAAGAGATTTACACTCACTTGAACTAGCAAGCAGTTGCTGTTCCTTGTAAGATGACCTTTACTACATACCTCATAAAGGTCAATGATGATATTCCCCTCCAGTCCTCGACTGCTTTTCACGTTTTCCAAGGCCAGGGTGAAGTACACCCCTCGGGTGTCCGAGATATACAGGTTGTACGTATCGTTCTGGTTCCACTCTTGAACAGCTGCAAACACCTGATTCTCATCTGTGCTGATAATATGCATGTCCTGTTAAAAGAAGACAAAAGGCCTATTACTGAGGATCTCTGTATTTCTTTGCCCTTTGGGACATACAGTAATTACCATGACTTATGAAGGAATGGAGATGGAGCATGAATTATAGGTATGTTAAACAATTTTCTGTTAGAGCAAGCCAATAAATTACCACCATTGTGACTTTTCTGCATTTCATTTTTTTAATGATCACCAGCTGGGCGAAGGGTTTTTGCTTTCTTCATTTTTGGTAGCTTCAAGGAATTTCATCCAGTTTCATTTTTTATTTATAAATTTGAAAGTCAGTTTTATCCCTCATGGAAGATTCACAACCTTGGAGCCTGGAGTCCTCATAGTCACTAAGCTTGGTGTAGCACCAGGCTAAAAGCAGTGACAATTTCCATCCACATGCTGAACTAATGGGCTTGTGCTTCCAACTGGTAAAGAACCACTTTCAAAAAAACTGGGAGTTTACATTTATTTGAGGCTGAGACATAGGGATCAGTTTGAGGTAATGCTGGTAGCAATTTTTAGTAACATACTTTTCTATTGAGAGTTTGCCTGAGATCTATTATTCCACTGTATATAGGCTATCAAATAATCCACCCACTAACCTTTGTTAGATTCCTGCTGCTGACCAAGATATGAAGGTCCAGCAAGAGTTTCCCCATTTATTGTTAATATCAAAGAGATTTGACAGTGCATTTTCCAAGTATTCTTTTAAAGCAGGTTCATGGAAATGATTTCCAGGGTGGTGATGAGTATTGAAGCACTTCATCCTTGCCACCATTGTTGAACAAACTAACACTGGTTCAGCTAGAAGCAAAATCACTGTGGTTATGTGGGACTTTATTTATCTGTTTGTATCTATTTAAAATTTCCCCAGGGTGCCAAGGAGCCTTGATTAATTTCTTGCACTGTTTCAGCATCAAGAAACCATAATTCTGGAAGTCTCCCAAAGGACAGAGTGACCTGATTTTTGGGAAGAATATCGGGGGGAAGATCAGCTCAATATTCCCACCCTGCCTAGGAGGCAACTTAATCTTCTGTGTGAGGCATCTAGATGAAGAGTTGGGGTTGATTAGATGTGGCTATTTCTAACAGACCTAACATAGCCTATCAGCATGGGATGGGGAGAAAAAACATTTGAGGGCCTAATTCTGTCCCAGTGAGTGCAATCAGTGGGAGATTTGCCATTTCTCTCAGTGAAGGAATACTAAATCAGGAAATTTGTTCTTGCCCAACAGCTCTAATTCCTTAAAGATTAAGTACATACCCAACCTATTCTAGCAGTGTGAAAATAAAGCAAAACACCTAATGACTTCAGTCTGTTTTGACCAGTTGGAATATTGTGTTACCCTATTGCCAGCCTCACATATGTACAACTCCAGCAGAGTCCATTAATCTACAGCTGACAGAATAGTTATTATTGTACAGCAAAAATGTTCTAGTGCATAAGGGCAGCACAAACAAGCCTCCTTTACATGGCTAGAAGACTTCCGTGACACTTAGCTTAAAAGTACTTTCAATTTTTAAATGACAAAAGTATCTTTGATTTTATACTATGCACGAATTCCAAACCAGGCCACCAACAAATCTGTCTTATAATAGGCCAGCAACCTGTGACAGCATCAATCAATGAAGCAGGACAATCATAGGGCAGTCATTCTCTCTACCCACTTGTCTTTTTAACGAGGGGCAGCTTTCATGGCCAATCCATAAGGTGGGAGCATAAATAATGTTTTTCTCCTGAAAAACAGCGGCAGGGTTTCCAAAAGTTGGTGTGTGGTCAGACATTCTGAATCCCACACTACCACAATGGAATGACAAACAGAAGAAACTATATCTGTGCTATGCAGGTGTCAATACACTGTGGACTGTGATCAGCTCAAATGGGAAGAAGTTGAGATGCAACACTGGGAGTTTGAGATACAAATTTCTCACAACTATTAAGTTTTCAGGTACAAGTTAAAGCATATATGCCATATCTGCTAGACTGAAGATATCCCATAGGCAATCAGAAGGGTAGATCCAGCCCACAAGGCAAATCTAGCTAACTATCTTACAATTATCCCACCAAAATTTTCACTTGTGGAAGGAAGGGGAAGGCCTTTATTGTTGATTATCAGCCCTCTGTGACAGTAGCCTCAACAGCCGAGGCTCCAAAGAGCAGCAGTGGCCTCAGCTGCCCGTTAGGCTACTCAGAAACTTGTATACAGACAAGACACTGGAAAGGCTGGTCCCTTCTGTTGTACACAATCCCAAGCAATGACTACACTATGGAATTTGAGTATAATTCCAGGGACATATTCTCCTTGCTGAGGCTTGCACCATTTGATCTGGTAAAAAGCTAAGGCCTAAGAAGGTAAATCCAGGCACAGTTATATGAGAAGTACTAACTTCCCTCCCTCCCAGCTTTGCCAGTCAATGTTAATCTTAGGCCCTCTCAGTCATCTCCTAAGCAGCATCACACAGTGGTTCTGTGTGTCCAAAACATCGATAAGGCACAGCTTTTAGGGAGCTAACTCCACCTCCATGACTTCTTGGCAACATCCAGCCATAGGATGGGGACAGTGGAGCTGCTATACCCTGTGCTTTTCTCATTGTATGGACACTGCAGTAGTGCGCAGCATCCTAACCATTCTCCAGAACCCTCAGTGTCACAGCCAGGCTTACAGAGAAATCATTAATAGAGAACAGAGTAGGACTGGGGAAAGGTGTTCATAGAAGATTGGTCAAGGAGAAGCTGGTTTGAGCTCTGTTTTCTGAGGTACCTGTTCATTCCCATCTGCTCTTTACAGAGGGAAAAAAGAAACTGTTCTTCCTGAAACACTCACTAATCAAAGGCAGGGAGAGGCAAAGATCCCAAATCCATNTCCCAGTGAAGTGCTTTACCACTGGGTAGGCTGTGCTATTCAAGCTATTATATGTCTGTGTTCATAAATGATGTACTCACCTTAGGAAGAGAGTATTTGGGCAATTTAATCTGTGCAAAAGGCTCCCGTCTGTATGACACATAGTAATTTGCTCTTCCACCAGCTGTCACCTGTGGAAACACCAAAGAAAGTGAGTGATAACCCTTCCCTGTGCTGACACCTCTAAGACAGTTTGACATCCTTTCTTTCAGTTATCTTTTCTATGACCTGCACAGATGTCCCTAAAAGCATCTGTATAACTCCAAAGAAATCCCAGACTTGAGAGAGCTGGAGCATTATTTGTTTAAGCTGTGCTATTGAACTTTCCATTTTGTCTCTCATGCTTCAAATCCAGCATGATTTTAACATCTCAGGAAAACGGGAAAAGTGGGTGTAAAGTTTAAGGTCTTGAGTGGAAGAAAGACGATCTGGTTTCATCACATGGTTCCAGCACAAATAATTTGGGCAAATCATTTAAATTCTCTGTGCTTCTGTTCCTCTCCTGTAAGGAGGAGATAATACCTCTTTTCTCTGCTGCTTCTCAGCCTTGTCCGTTTGCACTAGAAGTCCCTCAGGGCCAGGGTTGTCTTCCAACAACCTTTTACAGTGACTAACAGGAGAGATCCACACTAGCATCGTTTAATGCAAACAGTAAATGCAATGAATGTGCTCTTGGAAAGCTGGAGCTAAGCTCTTAGATGCTCTTTGTCACTATAAAACTGGTTCCTCTGAAATCATACTGTCTCTGAATGAGGATGTGGGGGGGAACTGATAGACATCCAAATCCGCAGGTTTATGGACTGAGCGAGCTGTAAAGGCTACACATAAATGCCGTGCATCAATGAGATCTAGCCCTGAAAATTGGTAAAATATTGGATTTTAAACCTGTCAGTAGTCACTTACTCTTGCTGTGGGTGTTCTTTCTGGCACCATTTCAGGCCTGGCTACAGCAAGGCTTACGTCGGTGAATTTCCTATACTCTGCTGTTTTGGCAGTCTTGCAGGTTTTAAGGTAAAACAATACACAAAGCACTTCTCTATTATACGGAATGTCATTTGTGGGCTTCTTAAGTTTCCAATAAGGCTAACAGAAAGGTCCTAGATTCTCTCCTAGATATACTCCCTTTTATCTGACAGTGGTATTTCAGAATGAGCTTACACGGAATATTGCTATAGCATCAATTATATTCTCAGTAATGATATCACCTCTAGATAGTGGCTTTCTTCCCTAGAGAAGCTGTCATTCCAAGGACACGATATTACTGGTCATGAAATTTGATATCTAATCAACTCAAGATAAGGCTCTTCTATTGACAGTTTGAAGAACTGGAAAGAAAGGAAGGTTTAGAAATAGGACAGGCTTCTACACTAAGACTTCCCCTTCTGTTTGTTTTCCTTTTTTATTTGTAATGTTATCACAACTGCATTTAGCACTCCCAAAAGAAAAAAACAACCACCATTATACCACACACTGCATAAGAAGGCAGAAAAACAACCCATATCACAGCAAACAAACCCTATACAGACAATATATAGCTAAAGTCAAGGGGAAACACAGGCATGAAAATCTAAAGCTATTTGCTTACGGTCTCAAAACAAGCCAGTGGCA